>CM055894.1:67010326-67302826 GCA_029582155.1 Panopea generosa | reverse complement strand
TATGTAGTTAGTTGTGGAAAAGAAACGCAAACTGACCGATATTCATGATGTATATCATAGATTAGTTGAAGCGGAGCGGTAACGTGGTGGATAGATTGTTCGCTGCTCACAGCGGAGATGGCGAGTTCGACCCCCAGCTCGACCAAATGTCTTTCAAATACAGTACTCAGTAATGGATCTACCCGGGAAGCGGACTCGAAAGCGGTTTATATAAGCTTTAAGCTTCATTTGCGATCGAGCTAAAATAATTAACACTGTATCCACTACATTAAGGACTTGTATAGGAGGACAGGAAATTTGCATTTTCTGACTAAATGTTGATGAAACAGCACACAAAGGATTCATAATTTTGCAAATTAATCATTCATAATGCATAGGTAACAGATTTCTTGTACATACACTGTGAACTGTATATAAGCTTACACGTTTAAACGTGTTTCGATCACGCAAAATGCTCTTGAATTAAAGATATCGAGGTTTGAAGGAAAATGTATCGTAATTTGTCGTTATTTTAGCTGCAGTATACACATTTTGTAATCACAAATACTTCAACAATTTTAAACACAAATTTCTGGGAATGATAGTGTTGTGATGACAATTTCATTCTACAGTGTAAAAATTTTGATTTGTATTCCTGCGATGAATAAAAACGAGATATTGCGAGATTTTGCGTGAATACGCGAGCGTTCACAAAATCTCAATCAGTTGCCTTTCTTTCTCTATATAATTCCTTGACTACACTATTGCCCAGTTAAAGTATACATAATTATGTTGACGGTTAAAGGGAGTGTATCAGCTGAGGGTAAAATGCTATAAATGTCTTAAAAAAAACTAAAATAATTATAAAATGGATAACAAGTATCTCCTTATCATTTGATTAATATAAACCGAATATAATAATTATAGTTTAGTATGTCAAATCCATGTAAATTGGAGTGGTAAACTTGGAACAAAATCTCCATTCTTGAAACTTTTTTTTCTATCTTTAAACTTGTCTGGAATCAAATGCGTGACTCATTTAATACTGTACGTCACAAAACAGGTTGCAATTTTAAACGGGGAATCTACATAAGTCTAACCTTGGCGCGTAGCATGTTTGAATATATATCAATGTGGGGTCAGTGACCGAGTATGTATAGCCAATCTATGTTATAAAAAGTATTTTTTGTCTATTTTAATGTTTTTTTAAATCCTGATATATTCCGTTTATCACCCTGCACTTACTTATCACACATGTACCAGAGGACGGGTTCTACAATCCAACACTTTAAATCTGATCCGTCGTCCGTCTTCACGCCCGCCACGCCCCAGTTTTCGATGACTTTCACACTAAAATCACACAATGGCTTGTAAAGACACCAAGGATAATTCTTACCATCGAACTTTTCTTGATCACTGAAACAGAACATTTTGTCGGTTACGCGTCTGACTATCAATCCCGAGGGGTCGTGAGTTCGAATCCCCGCTCGGCCACAGTCTCCATGATGATTGCTATACAACATTGTGTCCCATTACCATTCGTATCCTACCGCTGATTCAAGTGGGACAGTTATCAGTTACTTGCGGAGATGGGGTGTGCTCGAGTACTGGTTAATCCCAGGAAACAGTGGTTAGGTTAACTGATCGTGTGTTAGCCCTCGATGGCATAAAAATGACGCTAAATATTCAATCAATCAATATATCCAACCATAAAAAGAGCAAAAAAATGAAACGAGGACCTGACCTGAAACGGGTTGTGAATCAAACAAGTCGATAAACCAATCAGCGATCGATAGTTGTTACTTCACGCCATTTATCTTAGACAAGCTGATGATATGTAAGTAAACACTACATTGGATTTAACTAGACAAACAATCCCACGTGACCAGTGGGCGGAGCGATGGTTGTTCTCGCGTCAGGACAATTAAAGTACGATACGAGTACCGTACGAGTCAGCGGTGACCTTTGGCCACTCGGTCGTGAAGTACCCATCTTTTAAAAAAAGATGTTTTATCCTCAAGGCACAAGGAAAGCTGTGTCTACAATGTTGAAAGGGCACACGACATTTCGATACATTTTCCACGCTGTTTGAAAGACAAAATTACAACAAGTCGCTCAAGTGAAATTAAAATACAAAACATGATTTCTGCAGTCCACTAATTTCTTTGACAACATGCATACATTTTAGCTAAGGTTTGTCAAAATAATAGGTCGAGCTTTAGATCTTAAAGCAAGCCTCATACATGCATGCACCATACTACACACATACCTTAACATTTTGTCGATACCTTTGCTCATATCTTTGATAAAGTCTTCCACATTTTTGTTAGTCTTTAACACGTTGTCAAAATCTTCTCTGGAAAACAACGTACACATTGTAGTAATTCCTCGATATAAATAAATTCGTACATGTTACACTAATAAACACAAAATTGTACATCTGCTATTTTTAAATAAGTTTGTACGTGTTGTCAAGGGCTTGTATATAATTCCTTGATATTGTATATGTAAATAAGTTTGTACATGTTGTATATATAAGTACGTGTGCATATGTTGTATATATAAATAAGTTTGTACGTGTTGCTCTTATATGTATTGTTTTACATTAATGTCACAAACTATTATGTATTGCATAACATCACCAAATAGTGTGTATAGTATTACATTACCAGATGGTGTTTATTTGTATAATGTCACCAAATGTTGTGTATTTATTATGTCACCAAATTATGTGTTTTGTCACCAAATGTTGTATATTTATTATGTCACCAAATGATGTGTTTTGTATAAAGTCACCAAATGTTGTGTATTGTATAATGTCTCCAAATATTGTGTATTGTATAATGTCACCAAATGTTGAGTATTGTATAATGTCACCAAATGTTGTGTATTGTATAATGTCACCAAAGGTTGTGTATTGTATAATGTCACCAAATGATGTGTTTTTATAATGTCACCAAATGTTGGGTATTGTATAATGTCACCAAATGTTGTGTTTTGTTTAATGTCACAAAATGGTGTGTATTGTATAATGTCACCAAATATTGTGTATTGTATAATGTCACAAAATGTGTTTTGTATAATGTCACTTAATATTGTGTATTGTATAATGTCACAAAATGTTGTGTATTGTATCATGTCACCAAATGTTTTGTATTTTATAATGTCACCAAATATTGTGTTTTGTATAAGGTCACCAGATGTTGTGTATTTTATAATGTCACCAAATGTTGTGTTGTATAATGTCACCAAATGTTGGGTATCTATTATATCAACAAATAATAATATTATGTATTTCACAACATCACCAAATAGTGTGTATTGTATTATGTCCCCAAATCGTTTGTGTTGTTCTAATACAAAAATATGTTCTGTTACCCGGCAAGCAAAATTGTAAACGAAATGCTGTGTTATCACACATTGCGTTATGTCAAATATTGTTTTATCGAATGCTTTGGCATATTTGGTGCAGGTCAGCCCCTGTATCCGTGTTTTTCTCCGACATTACTGACTCTAATGTCGCACGTGCTACTAATAAAGGCAAATATACGCCGGTGCTGAAATACAATACACTCCATTCCTCTAAAAGTATCAACACGCGCTTATAGTTGACACACTTATCATGACTCTTTTGTATACTATTACATTCTATGGTTACCTTGGAAACGACTCTTTTGTTTCTTCCAACAGTGTCTTGACTTCATTAATCCCAGGTTCCGGACACTTGGCCACTGGGTTTGTCAAAGATCTTCGAGGCAGGAATACAAGCAGTAAGACCGAGAAATGAATCTGGTAATGTATTAACAGTCACGTTAATAACATGGCATACAAACTATATTTTGAACACTATAAGTTCTGTCGAATATTAAATTAGAAAATAGCAACACGCACGCATTACAATGTATCAGTCACTGTGATTACACGTGTGCATTACCAGTGATTTGGTCACGCGCATTTAAACGTTACTTGTGCCATTAGCAAAAAGGCATGTATTACCATATATTTTTATCACATATGCATCAACAATGATAATGATATAATGAATCATTAAACCGAAACATGAAGAAGAAAAATGAAAAGAAGCAGAAGAAGTAAAATAAGAAAAATGAAATTAATGATTCAGATTTAAAACTACTTGTATTATTTATAAACTATTTGTATTATGTATAAAATACTTGTATTATTTATAAACTACTTCTTTTATTTATAAACTACTTGTATTATTTATAAACTATTTGTATTATGTATAAAATACTTGTATTATTTATAAACTACTTGTATTACGTATTAACCACTTGTATTATGTATAAACTACTTGTACTATGTATAAATAACTTGTATTATGGACATGTATAAACTACTTGTATTTATAAACTACTTATATTATGTATAAACCAGTTGTATTGTGTATATACTACTTGTATTGTGTATATACTACTTGTTTAATTTATAAACTACCTGTATTTATAAACTACTTGTATAATTTATAAATCACTTGTATTGTTTATAAACTACTTTTACTATTTATAAACTACTTGTTTTATTTATAAACTACTTGTATTGTGTTTAAACTACTTGTATTATTTATAAACTACTTGTATTGTGTATACATTACTTGTATTATGTATAAACTGCTTGTATTATATATAAAAAACTTGTATTATATAAAAACCACTTGTATTGTGTATAAACCACTTGTATTATGTAATCACCACTTGTATTATTTATAACTCACTTGTATTATGTATCAACTACTTGTATTATGTATAAACTACTTGTATTATGTATAAACTCCTTGTATTATTTATAAACTACTTGTATTATATATAATCTACTTGTATTGCTGATCGGTTGCTGCCGTATACTGCACAATTTGTTACAAGCGGTCATCGAGACGAAAGGATCATCCCGTTGCCCACTAGCCCGTTGTATGCACGTACGAGATGTTTTAACGGGCTTAACGCCATTTTCAACACAATTCAATTTAATATGGCAAATCCAGTTTTATTGATGGAGGAAGACCTCAGAATAAATCTGAGTAGAACCACCGTCCTTCTGCAAGAAACTGGCAAACATTCCCACATCAAGTTTTTGGAGCATGCGGGACTCGAACCTGCGACCTTAACGGAGAGAAAAAAAGTGGTTCGGGCCCACTCGGCCAAGGAGGACCTGTATCCACTCGGCCACGGAGGACCTGTAACCACTCGGCCACGGAGGACCTGTAACCACTCGGCCGCGGAGGACGTGTAACCATTCGGCCACGGAAGACCTGTAACCACCTGGCTACGGAAGACCTGTAACCACCCGGCCACGGAGAACCTGTAACCACTCGGCCACGGAGGATCTGTATCACTCGACCACGGAGGACCTGTAACGACTTGGCCATGGAGGACGTGTAACCACTCGGCCACGGAGGGCCTGTAACCACTCGGTCATGGAGGACCTGTAACCACTCGGCCACGGAGGACATGTAACGACTCGGCCACGGAGGACCTGTAACTACCCGGCCACGGAGTACCTGTAACCACCCGGCCACGGACGACGTGTAACCACTCGGCCACGGAGGACCTGTAACCATCCAGCCACGGAAGACCTGCAACCACTTGGCCACGGAAGACCTGTAACCACTTGGCCACGGAGGACGTGTAACCACCCGGCTATGGAGGACCTGTAACTACCTGGCCATGAAGGACGTGTAACCACCCGGCCACGAAGGACCATGGAGGACCTGTAACCACTCGGCCACGGACGACCTGTTACCACGCGGCCACGGAGGACCTTAACCACTTGGCCACGGAGGACGTGTAACCACTCGGCCACGGAGGACCTGTTACCACCCTGCCACGGAGGACCTGTAACCACTCGGCCACGGAGGACCTGTAACCACTCGGCCACGAAAGACCTGTAACCACCCGGCCACGAAGGACGTGTATCCAATCGGCCACGTAGGACCTGTAACCAACCGGCCACGGAAGACCTGTAACCACTTGGCCACGGAGGACCTGTTACCACCCGGCCACGGAGGACGTGTAACCACCGGCCACTGAGGACCTGTAACTACTCGGCCACGGAGGACCTGTAAACACTTTGCCACGGAGGACCTGTAACCACACGGCGACGGAGGACGTGTAACCACTCGGCAACGGAGGTCGTGTAACCACCCGACCACGGAAGACCTGTAACCACTCGGCCACGAAGGACCTGTAACCACACGGCGACGGAGGACCTGTAGCCACTTGGCCACGGAAGACCTGTAACCACCCGGCCACTGAGGACCTGTAACCACTTTGCCACGGAAGACTTGTAACCACCCGGCAACGGAGGACCTGTAACCACTCGGCCACGGAGGACCTGTAACCACTCGGCCACGGAAGACCTGTAACCACCCGGCCACGGAGGACATGTAACCACTTGGCCACGGAAGACCTGTAACCACCCGGCCACGGGGGACCTGTAACTACTCGGCCACGGAGGATCTGTAACCACTCGGCCACGGAGGACCTGTAACCACCCGGCCACGGGGGACCTGTAACTACTCGGCCACGGGGGACCTGTAACTACTCGGCCACGGAAGACCTGTAACTACTCGGCCACGGAGGATCTGTAACTACTCGGCCACGGAGGACCTATAACCACTCGGCCACGGAGGACCTGTAACCACTCGGCCACGGAGGACCTGTAACCACTCGGCCACGGAGGACCTGTAACCACCCGGCCACGGAGTACCTGTAACCACCCGGCCACGGAGGACCTGTAACCACTCGGCCACGGAGGACCTGTAACCATCCGGCCACGGAAGACCTGCAACCACTTGGCCACGGAAGACCTGTAACCACTTGGCCACGGAGGACCTGTAACCACCTGGCCACGGAGGACCTGTAACTACTCGGTCACAGAGGACCTGTAACTACCTGGCCACGGAAGATCTGTAACCACTTTGCCACGGAGGACCTATAACCACCCGGCCACGGAGGACGAGTAACCACACGGCCACGGAGGACCTGTTTAAATGCACGTATGCTCGTATTCCTTACTCATAGTCACGAGACAAATATACGATCGTATCAAGCGATAACACCGCCACTGTAAACAGGAAATGCTTCGCATAATGAAGGTGATAAATAATACTTCTAATTAAAAATGCATTTTCCTTCAATGTTCATTTTTGTATTTGAATGGCATTTTAATTTGATGTATTTTGAACATTTGGAACATTTTGAAAGCATTGTCATGTTTTAATTGTGAATTTAAAAAAAAATAGAGAAAAAATGGTGCTTTGAAATTGGAGTTTGAATACATCATTTCTGACGTCTACTTTCACTTTGTGTATACACTGAGCCGAGAAAATTTTCTTAGATGGAACATTGTTCCTACTATTTTAATGATTTTGAAAGCAAATAATGAAAGTTTTGTAAATTCTGTGATTTAAGGTACTTTCTATGAATGACGAGCCCTTTAAATATTTCATTCAACTCAATACAGCTATCAAACACTAAAGGTTTAATTTCCTAAGAGCAGTATTGCTAATATGTTTTTTACTATTAATGTTTACAATATATGATTTATTAAATAAAAGATAAATTTGAAAACACTTACTAATCTAGCCATTGTTTCCTCATTTAGATTTCCATTTCATAAACGTTGATCAAATATCGTAATGTCGTTGAATATTTTACGATAGTAAGTAATTTGGTACAGATTGTATTACTCCGCAAGGGTAAACAGAGCGCGTATGAATATTTTGTTACACAAAATTTATTTGCATATTGGTGTATTACTACGCGTAAAACCACTTAATGTAAAGTATACTAAAACCCCATCAAAGATTTTTTTATGGCGTCAGTTGTATGATTTGCCTTTCGTTATTTCGATTACATTTTCAAATAACTGACATACTTTCTTAGGATAATTAACATCTCGATAATGTATAAGGTGCGTTAAAATACGTGGACTTTTAGCGTATTACCAATATTTGATATAGCACACGGATAAAAGTTATACTTCAATTAAAAAACAATATTTCCACTGTGCAGTCGCCAAATTTCGTAATTGAACACTTAACCTTCATCACAAACAACGCGACCACTCATAGTTTAGAAAAGTAGCAGTTGAAACAATAAAAGGTTTTTTAAATAAAAGGTTGAACTTTCGCACAAAAACCACAAAGACGTGTTTCAGGACAGGGTTCAAACACGACTATTGTTTAGCTGTAGACTCTTTTATGATATTGCGATTTAAAAAGTCTCTGCAATGATTATGATATTGGCATAGTCACGTGTTGTATAAAACAAACGCAGTCTTGTAACCACAACATGCAGGCATTCGAATAGGGTGTACTCTCCTTGAAATGTTTGTTTGGATATCAAGGTAATTTCATGCGTTCGATGGTTAACAGACGATCAGTTAACCTAACCAATCTTCAAACTAGTACTCGGGCACATCAATCTCCGCAAGTAACTGGTTATTTTTTCTAGGTGGGGATTCGAACTCACAACCCTGAATTGATAGTCAGACGCGTTAATGACTGAACAAACTATGCCCGGCTCCCTGTCATGGTATGGAATGTTAATCTTTATAACTATCCCCGCCAAAAGTTTATGTGCTTCAAAAAATCCCCCAAAAATTGTATTCAGATAGCGTAATGCCATGACTTTGACCGTTACGTACTGGAATATGGCCATATTCATCACCACCAAATTAATGCTAAAAAAATAAATATGTATACTGTTAACAGGTATTGAGAAAAAGCCATACGCAACTACTCCTCCCCACCCCCTCTCCTCCCTCCCACAGACACTCTGATATCTTGATTGCGCCTTACTACAATAAAGCGGAGTAACACTGGAAAACAATAAAAATGCATTCGTTATAAAGCAATATCCTCGTCATTGTTTCTCCTTCTGCATGTCTTTGCGTGCATGTCCGGGCTACATTATTGGGTTGTTTGTGAGAACAGAATGCCATTGTGGGGTTGAGTTGAGTTTTTGGGGTTAAAAATATTAACCCCCACAATGCCGTATCTGTTTAGAATGCCGTTGTTGGGTTAATTTCATTTTTAACACATTTTCTTTTCTTTTTTAGTGTCTTCATGGTTGGATCTCAAGGTTTGTGACATTAGGTTTAGAAAGAAAATAGGTTTTGTTTTTGTTTTATGAAAAAAAAAGATGTTTTTATAACAGATAAAAACCTAACCTCATAACATCCCTCTCGGACGGACGTCCGGAATCACGGTGGTTCTGAAGTATTCCTGCATTATGATACGCCAGTGTGTGGCAGCGCTAACAATACTGTCTCAAGAAGACATTGTCGTGATATAACTGAAAAATTGTTGAACACGTTGACAAACACCTTACAACATAGATTTCTTCATCGGTTTTTTGATAGTGTTATTTTGTTATCACGTACCTACCGGCAGGTTGAGATGTATATGTATTATATAAATAATGGAATAAAATTATGAAAATGAAATCAATGCAGTCAATTTTATTCAGTTTGACATGTAAATACATTAATGCCCTTTGGTTGTAAGATTTGTATGGTCATTATATATATATATATATATATATATATATATATATATATATATATATATATATGTATATATATAAATCTCTCCTTTATATAGCATGTGAGTAGTCATGAATCCTCAACTGGATCCTACTCATATAAAGCTTTCAATTTATGTAATTATGTAAATTGTCCGTCCAGTCCAGATGGGTTGCATGTAAATCCATAGTATATAAGTCATGGTTGACACCAATTTGTTTGGTTTGGCAGAGACCTTGATTATTGTGTTACTATGTGGTTTGCATTGTAGCTAGGCGCGCTTGCCGTAGTCCTGTCTGAACATTTATGTCTTGGTTATTCACAAATAATTATCTCCAATATATATATATATATATATACAAACTGCTGTTTATCACAAACAAAACTTTTATAAAAAAAAAAGTAGCCAGCCAGTCAGCCAGACAGACAGAAGGAGAAACCAACAACATAATAATAACAAACAAATGGATAGGAACAACATAAAACATTATAATGAATTCATTGTACTATAATATGAATACATTTAAATTCATTTTAGCAAACGTTTAGCCCGCGATTTACGATTCACGATTCACGATTTAAAACTGAATTTCGTTTAATATGATAAACCAATAAACCATGAAATAGAAAATCTAGAAATTTCTGTCGGTAATAATTATAATTAGAAGATTGATATGTTTGTGATAAGAAAATTATATAATGCTTTTGGTACTTTAACCATACAGTTTTGGATACTTATACGGTACATTAAAGCCGTCTTTTCTTGCGATATGGTAATCAGCTTTACGGGTTTTGTTTATGGGCAAATATTCAAAATTTAACACACATTGCACAGGTCGGTTCAGTACACATTTTGGATAATTGCACGAAGACACGAAAATGAAAATGGCGACCAAGTATATTTAAATTCAACCAAAAAGTTTAGAAATCATATTTTTATAGCATTTCAATAACCACCAAGGTATTCTGAAAAACTACTGGCAAAAGAGAGGTGTTCATATCGATATATATATATATATATATATATATATATATATATATATATATATATATATATATAAAGAAAACGCTAACACTCACTAACTAATATACAAAAATCACAACAGATGCATATAAACAATATATATGTGGGGTGATCAAAATATGAGTAGGCTTTTGTAATATTTTTCCAACATTTATTGCATATTTGGACATGAGAAAGTTTAGCATATCTCAAATGAATGCACAAAATAACATTCTACTATCACCAGCAGATAAAAAAGTTATATACAGTGAAACCTGTCTGAAGCAGCCAGTCAAGGGAATTAGCAAAAGTGGCATTTTAGCACAGGTTGTTGCTTAATACAATTAATTTGCTCTTTAAGCATAGAAATGGGAAATAGAAAATGTGGTTGCTTAAGAAAAGTGGTTGCTTAATAGAGGTGACCGCCTACACAGGTTTGAATGTATGGAGTAATCTTGACATCGAGAAGTTGCTAAAGTAATTGTAACGTCGAACTATTCATGATTTGTCGAAGTAGTGGCTCTCTGTCTGCACACACAGGCGATATCGATAGACCCATCTATCGTATACGACACTGTACCAATCTTCACTATAGTGCTCAGTGGATGAGCGTAGTTTTGTCATGGATGTAAAACGTCTACCTTTCAAGTTTAAAGTTTACCTTTCTAGATCTACACTACCACTGTTGGGATATATTGAATAATTTTAAAATATGTAAGAAATTGTCTGTACCATTTAAAGTATTCTGCAAATAGGCAATTACAATTTTAACTTGCTAACTATAGGCAATATATATCATAAAGTATGAAAGTTAATTATCATACGTTCGGCTATTATGAATCATAGACACTTCTAAGTCATGTATTAACCTCTATATTATCAATGAAGTATTTCAATTAATTCAAATAAAAAAAATAACAACTACAACAGACACATACACACATAAAATACAAACATTACATACAGTAGACAAATGCAAACATCACAAACGACAGACACATACAAACATAACATACAAACATCACATACAGTAGACAATTGCAAACATCACAAACAAACAACAGACACATACAAACATAACATACACACATCACATATAATAGACACATGCAAACATCACAAATAAACAATATACACATCACATACACACATCATATACAGTAGACACATGCAAACAGCACAACTAAACAACATACACACATGCAAACATCACATACAGTAGACACATACAAATGTCACATACAATAGACACATATAAACACCACATACAATAGACACTTCTAAACATAACACAGCATACACATAAAGCAGACACATACACATTATATACAAAAACACATAGAAACATCACATGCATGTGGTTTAAAAACAACGAATGGATTTTGAACATTCACGCTTGATTGCTAAAGAAAGCTATATTCCGCAGACACTACTGAAAAAAGGCAGACAATTACTTTTGCTGCTAGTGCGGATTAGTTAAGTTTAAGGAACAAGTACTGGACTTTTCTTAAAATTCTTTTTTGAATTACACTTATTAAGATGCAGTTAACGTTGCATGCACATCGGTGATATACTAAGCCGTTAATGGACTACAGTAAAATAAGAAAGGCTAGTAAAGTGAAGAAAAAATGTTTGCCGCTCATGGGATTTAAACCCTGGTCGCCTGGGCGACAGTCAGTGTATTGAATATATGCATACGGAAGTAAAAGTAATGAATTACAAATACAATAACATATTTAGAAGTCCGAAAAATGGCACCGGCTTGCTTGTGTACATCTCCAAACAAAATCAGAATAATCCGCAATTCAGAACCCAACTTTTTCAGGACGTGCTTCGGTTTTTGAAAGTTGTTACTATTTATAGAACATTTATCGTACGAATATTCGGAACGTGACTAAACCTTGGCAAAATTGCCAAGGTAACCTATGCAAAATTGCCATGGTAAAAACAAAACTAAAACTACATATTACATGTATAAGTGTACAGGGTATTAATAAATTTCGCCAGATTAAAAAAAATGGGTAGGAACACTACAAACTGCCTTAAAACATGTAACGCATAGTTTTTTTTATTTATCAAAGAAGTTTTTTCACGAGCATTAACCTCTCACTTTAAAAATGGTACTATAAGCTTCCTTGCTTGACGCTCATCATTTAGAGGAGAGTTCTAGGTCTGGTCGGCCCGGTGTCAATATAATGTGACTGGGTGGGGTATCATACCATGTATCTGCGGCATGATACTCCAGTGTGACAGCGCTTAGATTACTGTCTCAAGTAGACACCGTCGCGATATGACTGAAAAATTGTTGAAAGCGACTCTAAACACCATACAACAACCTCTCACTGCTGACGTCGTTGGTTTAAGCCCAATTTAGTCAAATACTTTATGTGAGACAGGTGTCCGGTGACGATTTTATCCACAAATAAAACTGGTTAGCACATGTTTAAAATGGCTTTAAGTTCCCCATTCCCATTCAAACGTTTTCTTTATTTAAAAAAATCTATTTTAAAAAAAATATGCAATTAAAAATACTCCTCGTTTCTCTTTAAATAAAATGCATTTGAATGGCAATATTGATGTATTTTAAACATTTGTTAAGTTTTGTCATGTTTGAATTGTGAAATCTGAAAAAAAATATGCTTGAACATTGGGATATGAATGCAAGATTTCGGAAGTCTACTTTCACTTTGTCAACGCTGTAACACTGATTAGTATTAAAATTTCATATATATACAACATGACCCCTACTTTTCTCATAATATTTTGGTGAAGGGTGACAAACGCCAAAATATATGAGACACATGCAAAGTGTTGTAAGTATTGTAAAAAACAAACATCAATGGTGGGTTTACGCCTAAACACATACAATGTAACGAGCTCTCAGCCAAAGGTTTACCTGCCAATCATCCAGACGGTAACATGGCTTTACTGAAGTAGTTTTATCTTTAGGCGGATCTGTTTAATGATTCATTCTTGATTCCGATGTTAAACTAGTTTGCTGTATTGGAACAAGAGTGGCATTCTTCTCTCTGCTTGTGTTCCTTCGATACTTTTCCCCAGGCTTTACTTTAAATATATACTTAAACCCTTTAAAATGCATTTTTTTCTTCAAATATGCTGTTATAAATATTATTTCATGTATGTTACAAAATCAATTAATCTTTCCGTGATGAATTGTTGGGATAATATTAAAAAACAAGGTAAGAAAGTTTAGTTTTGGTTTATAATTATAGTCATATCTGGGTCTGATACATTACCTATACTTGCCTTTTAAGAGGTTAAGGATATATGTAACTTAACAAATGTAGATACCGGTATTTCCCCGACTGGCCATCGATCACATAAATGTTTATAATATTGTTTTTTTTATGCTAGTATATGTTTGCTCATGGTCATCTGGAATTAATGCATCAATGTATATGAATCTTTGTACGTTTAATTGATATGATACGGCCCTGTCAATCAAACGTGCCGATAATCAAATCAACGATCGATATTGGTTGACACGCCGCCATTTTCCTTAGACAGGCTAGCTATGTCTAAGTTAACACTCCATTGTATTGACTTGAAAAAAACAATGCCACGTGGCCAGTAGGCAGAGGGCGGTGCGATATTCGTTTTCGTTTCAGGTCAGTTGTGGTCAGTTCTACCCCAATTGTCATATGACGAGTAAATGAAAAGTTCTTATTAGATCATAAATACTGTTTGGTTGCCAAGACAATGGTACAATAGCCAGTGCACTGTGTTTACTTACATAATATTTAACCCTGATTATTGAAATGCTATCATATAATTAAAGCTATTTATGAACTTTATCGCGTGTTTTACAGTCAGAATGTGAAGTGTTGTTGTTGTCGATTAAATCGCGTCCCACTCTAAATGCTACAACAACTATCATTCTCGAGTGACAGCAACAAATCTTGGAATTTCCCGTAATCAGCGAAGTGCGTTCCGAAACTATCCGAAATTGGTTTCACTAAAATCAATCACGAATACAATTGTTTATAGACGACCTTTTCAAACACTTATTTCTAGACAGTAACAAGTGTTACCGATTTCTTCAAGTTATATGGGTTTCTTTCAGACTTGGTACAGTTGGATCATTTCATGGACATAAAATGTATAGACGATGCCTCTTTAAATGCATCTGTCGAAAAAAGTGAACATTTTCGTTTCATTTCTTTGACGTGGTATCCGAGATACGTTGGGATTAACGCCATTTTCAACACATTTCAGGTTATATATTGCAATCAAGTTTTACTGGTGGAGAAAGACCTCAGAGTGAGTCAAACTGAGTAGAACCACCGTCTTTCTGAAAGTAACTTACTCACATGAAGTATTTGTAGCTCTCGGGACTCGAACCAATGATCTTTACCGATGAGAGGTACTAGTAAGTGATCTTAAGACCGTGCCTTAGACCACTCGGCCACTGAAGGACCGCTGCGTTGGCAAAGCAATTATACAAGTTATATTAAGATTCTGTGGAATATGTATTACACCTATTGTCGCACTTGACCAGGAACATGCGATTTATTAGGTCTTTCAACCGTTTACAAAAAATATGCCCATTGCCAAAATAAGAAACGAAATCAAAAATTGGCACACTATCCATCCAGTCACATTATACTGACACCGACCAGACCTAGAACTATCACGCCAAACGAGGAAGCTTCATGTATCATTGTGTTCAAGTCTTTTGTATGGCCCGGCTGGGATGGCGCGCCGGATGCCTGTTTCTAACAGAGTAAAAATGTTTCAATTCTTTAATTTTAAAACACATTTTCAAATACTACTGAATATCACAATTTTATAATAACTATCTTTGGGGGTGAAACTTATAAAACTCTTATTATTTGCTGTCACAATGTTTTATTAGCAAAATCATTGTTCCAGATCCAATTTACAGTGACAAACTTGACTGGTTTACGCACGTCACAGTCGCTATAACTCATGGACTGCATTGGGACTACTTTCAGTCGGGTTTTAAATTTAAATATATAGTTGGAAATATTCGGTATCGTCATTAGCAACTTTTTCGGGTATTCGACTGCAGTGTTTCGATATTGTTAAAGTGTGGTGTTTGCCGTATTAAGAAAACAGGAACAGAATGTTGCTGGTAAGTGCATTTTATCTTTCGAATTTTAATTTATTAAAACAAATATTTGACAAATATAATACTGATCGGGACTCAGTATTTAAGTGTATATTTATCATTAAATCCGAAACACACGTTTTTAATTCGCTCTGTGTGATATGATATAGGAGTTTCGGGGAAACGTAGACTGTGAAACGGACCCAGCCCTTCCTCTTTGGTCCGTTACACAGCAATGTGATTTGAGCACGTTGATTGGTCAGTTGCTTCAGAAAAAGCTGAATATGTTTTGATAAGTGAATCTTTTAAAGCATATATACACGTAATTTAAACAGAATTAACATCAATATGTAATAACTCATATACCTATAATATGGATTAATGTTTTTGCCTGGTATTTGACAGTATGTGTGTTGGGGGGAGAGGCGGGTGGGATGTGGTGTTGTTATACTTCACTTTTGGGTTGAGATGGTGTCGGACTTTAGCTGTATAAATATAAAAATATACTATTACAATATCATAAACTGAACTCTTTGTAGTTCTTACAAAGGTATAACACATATATAATTATAAATAAACTTTGTTCAATAAAAAAAAGCAATTAAGATTTAGCTAAAAGTTACATGATTTTTAGAAATTACAACACGTCTCGCTTAACAAGTTAATGGACATTGAACATTATTAATTTAGCGAAGTATATGTATTATGCCGCAGCAAAGAGAATGTACAATGCAGTTATAACTTTAATAAGGCAAACGTATTTTTTTGTGTAAAAATAAAGACAATTGAATAATGATTAAGTATATTACTATATATAAATGTATCATTTGTTTTATGTTTGAATTGTTTCTCTGAAAAATAAAATTGTATTACGATTGTTAATATTAATTTATGATTGTCACTATGATGGAACATTATATTGTAAATTAGTTATGTAGTTTTGCTGTTAGTGTCTGTATGATACTTTATGCAATAAAATGTATTGACTTGAATTGATTTGAAAACATAATGGCCCGTGCTGGCACATATCTATATGTCTGATGATGGAAATGTTGATTGGACTAAAACCTTCATTAAAATTGTCGATATTCATATCGGACATTGATTTCCCTTTAGGCACTGACTGTCACTCAAAAATATTGTACAGTCTAAAAATGAATTTCTTTGATATTAACTTACTCTACAATTTCTCAATATAAATCTTTTTTTAAAAAAAATATTTAATCAATTTTAGTTGAAACCCCGTTGACAGATTAATTATTTTCATTAAAACTATATGTTATTATACAACCATGTACCTGTTTAGTGGTCAATAGGTAAACTTATTTATCCAAGGAAAATATTATTTTCCCAAAGCAGGGACCTTTTGACCAAGACGCACACAACTGTAGTATTTACTTTTAATTAAAATAAAAAGCTTGGACGGTATCTTTCAAGCGGCATAGCTGACTTAAACATGACACCTATTTTAAAAAAATACAAAATAGAAAAGTACATGTAATAATAAATGACCCTTAAAGTAAGCGAAAAATAAACTAGTCCGGAGATCCCTGTTTGTTCAAGTTATAACTTGAGTTAAATGTGACCCCGCCCTCAAAGTCACATATTTGCATTAAGTTTTGAACTAATTAAAACTTAAACTAATTAACACATATCTACATCTCTGAAATAACACGGCTTACAGCTTAAATTTCTGTTATGTAGCAGGGTCATTGTCTCAAGGCGCCGTCTCAAGATCACTTACCTCTCACAGCTAAGGTCATAGGTTCGAATCCCGCTCGCTTCAAAAACTTTTGAGGTCATCCGCCATCGATACAACTGGATAGGTCATATATAACCTGAAATGTGTTAAAAATCCCGTTAAACCCTATAATGCAGCATACGCTCATCTTCAAGCAATGACCCAGGTTCCTTTATTTAAATGCTAAATTTTTATTTGAATGCCATTATAGATGTTTTTTGAGCGTTTGAAAGCATTCTCATGTTTGAACAGTGAATTAAGAAAAAAAATTGAAATAAGGGTTTAAATTATACATGATTTCGGAAGTCTATTTTCACTTTGTCAACAGTGTACACTGTCGAGATGTTGGTGTAAGTATCTTAAACTTAAAACGGGATCTTCTGTAAGGCGACTGTGTCTTCACTGGATTAAGCTGTGAAACAACCTAGCTTGAAAAACAATTTTGTTCAATTGGTATTAATTTTCCTCAGGCTTCTTGCCTCATGATTCGTAAACCTTAAACAAAAAAAAATAATACAATGATTCTAATATTTAGAAATCATATAGACAAATGATCAAAGCAATCAACTATATACAGCATACTGTTTCAAACCAGTAGTGTTGAAATAACTGCTGCTCAACACTATTTTAAATAATGAGACCAGCTGTTCAGACAACGTGTCTGGACAGCATATTGTATGAGACTTGTTTCAAACCTAAACCCAAACTGTATGTCTGGAACACTGCACAGTTCCAGCATAAAAATACATCTTTATGTTCAAAGACTGTTTAAAACCTAAGTCTTCAGACTAACCTAATGCGCATGAAACAAAGCCAAGTTTCAGCACGAAACTAACCTGTTAATTATGTTTGAGAACGGTTTCAAACTAAAAACATCAAACTAAACTAATATGCATGAGACAATCCCCAGTTCCAGTACAAGAGTTGTTCCTATGACTTTCAAACACCAAGCCTTCCAATATCCTATAGCTAGAAAGAATCTTTGTCGCAATGTACTCTCCCCTTACGTAATTAAGCTCCTTCGAACACTTTGACGCTGAAATTCTCAAGCAGACTTCTTACAACTTGCGTCGAAAGAAACTATTGCTATATATATTACGAAACAGTGTACCGTTCTTGCCTGTACCAAAAAACGTTATATTCAAATAAACATCTACTTGAAAATGGTGTCCAATTCATGATTATTATTTTAATCATTGATTATAATTTTATCATTCATCTTTTTATGAAAAATTATCTTTTAAAACTTAAACTTGATATAACATTGTACAATAAAAGCGATAAAAAATATCTCTTTATCATAATTGTTATATACAGACATTTATGCTATAAAACAACAACATTATTTTGATATACACACTGATCTGAAAAAATATCTTACATGCCACATGGCTCCTACTTCTCTCATCATACTTTGGTAGTGCAGCAGAGGTTGAAAAACTTTCACTTCTTTCATTTTGGTTCTCTCTGTGAATGACAAACATGCCAACTCATTTTATTTACTAAATAATAAAGAACAAAAATCAAACGTGGGCTTACACCTATAGAGTTGAACCAAAAACTCGTATGTTTTATGTCTACACAGAGACGGCGTTCGTCTTTGTTTCGTGAATGTTCATATAATATTGAGAAAGCTATCTGCAAAGATGTCACCTGCAGCGGACTCTCACCTCATGAACCGCTCTCGGATCCGCTTCCTGGGTAGAACCAGTACTGAGTGTTGTTTTATGAGAGGCATCGGGTCGAGTTGGGGATCGAACCTGCAACCTCTGGCGTGAGCGTGATTCAACTTCATCTTCAACTACTAGTATGATAGTTACGTGTTACAATACTTACTCAGCTGTTTTACTATTGTGCTATATCAGTGGAGTTTATTTATAAAGGATTTTTTCCAGAACTGTTTATATGTACTACCACGATATATTATTTATAATTAGATATTCTTTTGATTTGTACAGAAATTATGGCAGTTCTTGACCTTGGCTGTGATTGCATTTCTGCTTACTAGTGTGGAAGGACAGGAGTGTCCACCCGAAAATATCGACTATGAAGCCACCAGGGAAGCCAATATTGTGTCAACAGATATGGTTGCAGAGAATACGGGCATGAAAGAGTTGACGTAAGTAGCGTACCTATAAAGTCGCATTACCAGTATTTGAAGATATTTTTATACATAAAGAAAGAAACCACTTGTTTTGAATGACAAACATGTTCGTGAATTCTCATGCCATTCGATGCATTTATATCAGCCCTCTCTTAAAGGTGATAGATCGTGGTTTTAATCTAATTTTACTAATCAGTAACTCTTATGTGCAAATTAGCTGCTTCGCTTACGGCATTTATCGTAAAATTTCCGATTCAATCGTATATACTCCGTCATCCTTCAGTATTAGAACAGCCGCTAGATACATGTATGTGGAAATAAATAAATGCATATTTTTTTATAACGATATTTATTCTTATTTCGTTGTTAGAACCTATTTTTATATATATATTAAAAGCCGTTTATGTAACATTATAGGAAAATTAGTGTTGCTTGGGAAATGTTGAAAGTGACGCTAAACACCACACTACAACAACATAGTTTAAAATATAATTGGGCTGCAAAAAAATCATCGGACTCTTTCGGACTTGGTCCATTTATCTTACTCAGTTTTTTGGTGTGATAACAAGCGGTGGTAACAAGTGGTTACTTGTAAGAAAGCGTCCTGAACGCCGACAGCCTGAGGCTGCATATGGCTTGGCGAAAAAGTAGGTTAGGTGTAAGATAAAGACACCATTTTCATTGGAAATATAAGATCGCGGCGTGGTGTAGTGGTAGAGCGTCAGCCTCACATGCGGAAGGTCGTGGGTTCAATCCCCGGCCGGGTCATACCAAAGACTTTAAAAATGGTACTAGAAGTTTCCTCGCTTGACGCTTAGCATTTAGAGGAGAGTTCTAGGTCTGGTCGGCCCGGTGTCAGTATAATGTGACTGGGTGGGGTATCATAGCATGTGTCTGCGGCATGATACTGCAGTGTGACAGCGCTTAGAATACTGTCTCAAGTAGACACCGTCGCGATATGACTGAAAAATTGTTGAAAGCGACGCTAAACACCATACAACAACATCATTTGAAATATAAAAGGAATAAACATGTGATTTTTATTTTTTTATATGTATTGTTACTTTCATGCAGAAACGAACAAAATGCAATGTATAAAAAAATGTTAGACATATCGATAATAAAAAGGTTTCAATACCAGAATAAAGGCAATTTTCTTATGAAATATGCTAATAGAAATACATAATGATTGGGATTAGTGGATTTAAACACCATTATACCACATGCCGCATTTGACTTTTCCTGCAGCCGGAATATGGCCGGATTAACCGCAATCTTGCCAGGTTTTAGTGTCACACCTTAATTTAGGTCACGTGACGCCTGCTATTTTTTTTTAACTTATGACTGTATACTTCGTGACGCAGGGCAATCGGTATTTCATAGCTGTTAATATTTAAGTTGAGTTAGTTAAATTAAAACATATTTTATTTCAATATATCATAAAATGGGGTCGGGTACTGCCAACATTCGATCCAGCCATTCCCCGACAGTTTAACAAAAACATTATGGCAATACATTGGTTTAAACATTTATCGAAAAGGAAGTCAAAATAGGAAAAAACTAACAAGTTTAAAAGAGAAAATGTTGCAAATCGAAAAAGAGATATGGAGAGAGAGAGAGAGAGAGAGAGAGAGAGAGAGAGAGAGAGAGAGAGAGAGAGAGTTTGTATGTGTGTGTGAGAGAGAAAGAGAGAGAGAGAGAGAGAGAGAGAGAGAGAGAGAGAGAGAGAGAGAGAGAGAGAGAGAGAGAGTATCTGGTAAAAGATATTTGACAAGTATATGGTCCACGCATTTTATTAAAATATATTAAACATATTATTTTATTTAAAAAATAAGAAAATATAAAAATGAAATTAAATAAGATAAAAATAAAATGATTAGTGTTGTGATTGCAAATGAACAAAATTACACGGTAGTGGGGCAACTCTATTTGGTTAACAAAAAGTTAGTGCAAAAGGGACAAATAACTTGGTGTTACAATCAAACCGTTTTGTAGCTTCTCATCAATAGAAGTATGCACTGCTCCAACAATTGATATGTTTTATTGAAATAAGAGATCTCCATACCCCATACAACAGTTTATTTAAACCTAATGGCTGAAACATCTTAGTAGAATGGAACAAAACAATGTGTTCATTTTCATAAATAGGGCATTTAAAAAAGAAACGCTCAGCATCTTCAGCCGTGTCACTTCATTTAATAAATGGACTTTGAATCTAAGGTGATTGAAATATAGATCATTATTTAGATTGCTGCAATCATTTAACAATCTAGCATGGTGTACAAACACGAATCGTTTGACATGCATAAACTATGAAGGTACTGTATATGTGTATTTCTATTCAGGCTATACATTTTATGTTAAAAAATTGAAAAAGAAAATGTAGATGATCTAACATTGTCATCTAGTTGATGCCATAAAAAGACTCCTGATGGAATACATGGATTTTTCATATCAATTTGGAATTATAATATTTTTGTTGATAACCCGCCTGCTAGTTGTGGAAGCAAATCTTCGACATGAGTTGGAACAAGATTATTATGTAGTTTATACATGAAACACTGCTTTTGAATTTCTCTTCTTTGCTTAAGTGATTCTCAACCACATTCTTTATTATAATTTGTATAAATCATTTAAACATTATTATGTGGTATTCTTTGCTAAATATTCACGATATTAAGTTTTTTAAGGTTGACTACTTTAAACAACTTTTCATGTGCATTCTTTCTCATAGAGGAGTACTTTGCATTTTTGGGGTTAGCAGACTGCCAGTTCATCAGTAATCCAGCATTTATTTAGTATTATGGCCTTTGGGGAAAGTCCAAGACCAAAAGCTTATTTAATATTATTGATACAATGATTTTCAAATTATATATGAACTTTGTCTTTAGTAAACTTGACTTTATCAATTTAATAGTGATAAGCTACATATGATCAACTTTATCATGCTACATATCCTTTTTAATTGACCTGAAGCGAGAGCGACTATCGCTCCGCCCACTGACGACGTGGCGTTGTCTGTCCACGTAAATAAAATGTAATACGATGTGTTATTTACTGGGAGACCGTTAGCTTGTTCATTGAAATCGGGGCGGCCCAGGAAACAATGTCGATCGCTGATTGGATTATCAACTAGTTTGATTGACAGTCCGCGTCGTGTCTGAATTTAAAGTTAGCATTAAGAAATCAAGTGACCGCATATGGATTCGAAGTTATATGGCATTTTCTTCGCCAGATGATAATTGCATGTAACTTCTGACCGGCTTAGATGTCGGTCTACTTTCTCGTCCCCTCATTGGCTGAGAAAGTAGGTCAACATCTTCTGACAGCCATGAGATTCTACGTAACATGGAATGTTTCATTTTGTAAAATCCGAGCGATTTTATTGGCTGAGAGAATAGGACAACATCTAACTGTTTTTTATGAACATCGATATATTCACGAAGTATAGATTAAATATATTTAAGTCATTGTAATATTAAATGTGTATATATAATGTCATTAATTTGTCTTATTTAGCGATGACATGGTTAAAGAAAAACTTGAAAGCATGCAAAAGGATGTGCGTGACCAAGTGGAAGCACATACAAGTATGGCAAAGAGTATGTCGGACGATATCGATCAACAAGAAACAAAAGAGTATGACTTATTTACATATGCGAACCGTATAATAATAGATTATATAAATTAAAAAGAGTTTTCTTTATAACTTGACCGGCTACGGAAATATTATAATTTAGTTCTTCTGTTTGTTTCTAAACTAATTTAATGTGTCTATTAGTTTATCTACTAATTTATTTACAACTGAAATTTATATTTTCGGGAAAATAATCAGGCTTAAGACGAATTGTAGAAAATTTAATTCCTTGATTTTTTTCTTTTAAAACTTGTATCTGTTGTATTCGCTGATTGTTTAATATATAAACATGCTCTCAGATTTAACACAACATGTGTTCCCATATCACGCAAGTATTATTAAAATTGTTTTGTCACTTTTTCCACTTAAAACGAAACAAAGACGAACGCCGTCTCTGTGTTTATCATAATATACGAGTATCGTCCCAATAACGACATCGTCTTCGTTTTCATACTTTAGATACACATAGCATTTTTTAACATAATGGGAAGATATAAATCATCTATAGTAATACTGTACATAGATATAAATATGAATATTAATTTGCAGTTTACTTAAGCCATACTACTACGAGAGAACTTGCCCATACAGACATTTTTGGCTGACGTACTATAGGTATTCGTTCTACCATGACAGTCAATATTGTTGGACATTCTATAATTACTGGATCACTAGCTGTACTTAGTAAGTAGAACTTGCACGATAAAATTGAGAGAAGCGAGCGAGTTTGTCAGATATGTAAATCAAATGATATAGAAGACGAGTTTCATTTAAAATTTAAAAAAACAAACGAGTATGTTTGAATTTGTGGATTTGATGCAGTCAACAAATACAAATAAAATTGAGAAATTATGTAAATATCTATCCAAAGTCTTTAAATTAAGATGTTCGATACCAAATGTTGTTACAGACTAAATTTATATCATTTATTTTCCATGTTTGAAAACGATCATCTTCTTTTAGACACAAAACCGATAAAACATAATATTATATATAAACTGTATATTTTAATTTTGTTCAGATATGTCAAATGTGTGAATGTGTATTTATTTTGTCATATATTTGTAATGATGAAAATCTCTAATAGTTTAAGTCAATAAAATATATCTATTACTGTATAATACATACTACTGCCTCCGCTACCATGTATACTCTTTGTGTCCCCCTGAATGACGCTGTACATTTGGCCATTACGCCGCATTACTCTTTGTGACCCCTGAATGACCGCTGTACACTTGGCCATTACGCCGCATTACTCTTTGTGTCTCCCTGAATGACCGGTGAACAGTTGGCCACCACGCGGCTTTACTCTTTGTGTCTCCCTGAATGACCGCTGTACATTTCGCCACCACGCAGCTTTACTCTTTGTGTCTCCCTGAATGACTGCTGTACAGTTGGCCTTTACGCCGCATTACTCTTTGTGTCCCCTGAATGACCGCTGTACAGTTGGCCACCACGCCGCTTTCATCTTTGTGTCTCCCTGAATGACCGCTGTACAATTGGCCACCACGACGCTTTACTCTTTGTGTCTCCCTGAATGACCGCTGTACAGTTGGCCACCACGCAGCTTTACTCTTTGTGTCTCCCTGAATGACCGCTGTACAGTTGGCCATTACGCCGCATTACTCTTTGTGTCCCATGTATGACCGCTGTACAGTTGGCCACCACGCCGCTTTCCTCTTTGTGTCACCTGAATGACCGTTGTACAATTGGCCACCACGCCGCTTTAATCGTGGTGTCCCCCTGAATGACCGCTGTACATTTCGCCACCACGCCGCATTGCTCTTTGTGTCTCCCTGAATGACTGCTGTACAGTTGGCCACCACGCCGCTTTACTCTTTGTGTCTCCCTGAATGACCGCTGTACAGTTGGCCACCACGCAGCTTTACTCTTTGTGTCTCCCTGAATGACCGCTGTACAGTTGGCCATTACACCGCATTACTCTTTGTGTCCCCTGAATGACCGCTGTACAGTTGGCCACCACGCAGCTTTACTCTTTGTGTCTCCCTGAATGACCGCTGTACATTTCGCCACCACGCAGCTTTACTCTTTGTGTTCCCCTGAATGACCGCTGTACAGTTGGCCACCACGCCGTTTTACTCTTTGTGTCCCCCTGAATGACCGCTGTACATTTCACCACCACGCAGCTTTACTCTTTGTGTTCCCCTGAATGACCGCTGTACAGTTGGCCACCACACCGTTTTACTCTTTGTGTCCCCCTGAATGACCGCTGTACATTTCGCCACCACGCAGCTTTTCTCTTTGTGTCCCCCTGAATGACCGCTGTACATTTCGCCACCTCACAGCTTTTCTCTTTGTGTCCCCTGAATGACCGCTGTACAGTTGGCCACCACGCAGCTTTACTCTTTGTGTCTCCCTAAATGACCGCTGTACATTTCACCACCACGCAGCTTTACTCTTTGTGTTCCCCTGAAAGACCGATGTACAGTTGTCCACCACGCCGCTTTACTCTTTATGTCCCCCTGAATGACCGCTGTACAGTTGGCCACCACGCCGCTTTCCTCTTTGTGTCCCCTGAATGACCGTTGTACAATTGGCTACCACGCAGCTTTACTCTTTGTGCCCCCCTGAATGACCGCTGTACATTTCGCCACCACGCAGCTTTACTCTTTGTGTCTCCCTGAATGACCGATGTACTGTTGGCCACCACGCAGCTTTACTCTTTGTGTCCCCTGAATGACAGCTGTACATTTCGCCACCACGCCGCTTTTCTCTTTGTGTCTCCCTGAATGACCGCTGTACAGTTGGCCACCACGCCGCTTTACTATTTGTGTTCCCCTGAATGACCGCTGTACAGTTGGCGACCACCCCGCTTTTCTCTTTGTGTCCCCCTGAATGACCGCTGTACAGTTGGCCACCACGCCGCTTTTTTCTTTGTGTCCCCCTGAATGACCGCTGTACATTTCGCCACCACGCAGCTTTACTCTTTGTGTCGCCCTGAATGACCGCTGTACATTTCGCCACCACGCCGCTTTTCTCTTTGTGTCTCCCTGAATGACCGCTGTACATTTCGCCACCACGCCGCTTTACTATTTGTGTCCCCCTGAATGACCGCTGTACAGTTGGCGACCACCCCGCTTTTCTCTTTGTGTCCCCCTGAATGACCGCTGTACAGTTGGCCACCACGCCGCTTTTTTCTTTGTGTCCCCCTGAATGACCGCTGTACATTTCGCCACCACGCAGCTTTACTCTTTGTGTCGCCCTGAATGACCGCTGTACAGTTGGCCATCACGCCGCTTTACTCTTTGTGTCTCCCTGAATGACCGCTGTACATTTCGCCACCACGCAGCTTTACTCTTTGTGTCGCCCTGAATGACCGCTGTACAGTTGGCCACCACGCCGCTTTCCTCTTTGTGTCACCTGAATGACCGCTGTACAATTGGCCACCACGCCGCTTTAATCATAGTGTCCCCCTGAATGTCCGCTGTACAGTTGGCCACCACGCCGCTTTCCTCTTTGTGTCCCCCTGAATGACTGATCTACAGTTGGCCACTACGCCGCTTTACTCTTTGTGTCCCCCTGAATGACCGTTGTATAGTTGACAACCACGCCGCCTTTTTTCTTTGTGTCCTTTTGAATGACCGCTGTACAATTGGCTACCACGCCGCTTTAAGATATTGTGACAGTGAAAGGACTGGAAATCTCGATGATGGCAAAACCGTTTATTTCCTTCCTGTTGCGCCCTTGATTAATAATATCCATCTTCTCTGGCTTCTGCAATATTATCGAGTCCAGCCTTTAACACACGTGTATATTATTGCGGAAGTATGTATGTGTTTTGCACCATGTATAATGTGCTACTGTGTCTGGGAAAGAATTGTTTGAGATAAATGCCTATTAAGTCCATCTCGTTTTGTGACACGACGTCGGAAATCAAGCGAGGTCGGGTTTGTCCGGTACTCAGCTCCCTACTGACCGTTTCAGAGGAGTGACCCCTGGACCTCGATACACCAACAATTTGAATCCTACATTTTGTTATACCCTGTAAACATAAAAGTATGGGTATTAACTGTGATTTTGTAGCATTTTTTTGTTAAATAATCATTCAAACTGTTTTTTTCTTTCAAATAAATATATGAAATCTCTTGTTTAGTAGATGTTATATAAAATATAAAAGTTGTCTCAAACTCGAAATATTAATGAATATAGGTCCTGTTATCTCTTCTGATGGTCAGTTTTGTAAGCATTCCATAGCTATGAATTGTGGGACATCCGTGAACTCTTCTGCTTTTTTGATTCACGAGACCGTGATTTTTTTTCGAACCATCGCAATTTTCGAACTATCAAGTTGTTATTCAAAGTGGCAAATTTTAACTGTCGAAATCGTACATTCTTAAGATATATCGCGCTCCTGTCATCTGCTCGTCAAATACATGTATTGTATATCACCTTTTATTTTTATATGTTGTAGAGATATATGTGCCTATAAATTAAGACAATTACCAATTTAACGTGTACATTACAGCCGACCATGCAAAATAAAATATGAGGTCCAATGGTACTCTTACTACTACTATCAATGCCGTAACGAAATGAGGTATGTATATATACACAGTCATTTTAGTCAAATATTGTATCCATCACCACGCGTGGAATGAACCTAACCTTTTTTTAAAGCACACAGTGATAACATTTATTTTTTTATTATTTTTGGAATGGGGTTTAATGCCATTTTCAACACATTTAAGGTTATACATGGCATATCCAGTTTTACATTGTACATTATAAAAAGGCATTACAAGTAACTGATTTTATGAGTGTGTGAGCATCCATAAATCTTAGTACAGAGCATACCGGAACAAAACGCATAATTAAGTTCAACAATAAATTAGATATTTTTTTATATCATGGAATTGATAAGTATTAATGCATTCTAAGTATTCATACTTACTATACCTAGTTGTATATTTACAAACAATATCGGTTTATGAGGAAAGACAAAAAGTCCCATATATCAAAACTGTGCGATTTAATTCACTATAAATCAAAACTTATATATAATGTTCATACATTGAAAAGTACACTTCAATTGACCGTTATACATAAAACAATACACTTAAATTTGACGTACATAAAAACTGTAAACTTAAACTGTCCACAGGTCAATACTGTACACTTAAATTATCTATACATCCAAACTGTACAGTTGAATTGCTCAAACATCAAAACTGTACACTTAAATTGTCCATACATCAAAACAGTACACTAAAATTGGCCATACATAAACACAATACACTTAAATTGGCCATACACAAACGCAATACACTAAGATTGGCCATACATAAACACAATACACTAAATTGACCATACATAAACACAATACTCTAAAATTGACCATACATAAACACAATACACTTGAATTGGCCATACATAAATAAAATACACTTAAATTGACCAATGCATCAAAGGGGTACACTTATAATGTTCATAAGTCAATCTTGTCAACTTATATTATCCATACGTTGAAACTGTATACTTAAATTGTCTATACATCAAAAGTGTACACTTAAATTATCCAAACATAAAAGGGGTACACTTATAATGTCCATAAGTCAATGTTGCAAACTTAAATTATCCATACATCAAAACTGTATACTTAAATTGACCATGCATCAAAAGTGTACACTTAAAGTGGTCATACATAAAAGGGGTACACTTATAATATCCATACGTCAAAAATATTTACTTCAATTGTGTTTAAAGTATATGAAACATACTTATACTGAAAAAAATTGTTTTATTTAAATTGTTTTAATCTCTCATTTTTAAACAGTAAATTAGAGCACTAACTGTATGCCATTTGTACATAAAGTCTATGTGCTATAAAACAGAGTTATCGTTGATAGAATTATGCACTGTGGAAATTGAATACTTAATTGAAGATAACATTTTGAAAACATTAAACAACACAATGAGCTATATACATGTACACGAAACAACCTGATCTTCTAGTAGAATAAAGATGAGTCGTTGGTTTTGAAACTCTTCCAACGAGAAAGTGCATTAGACTTTACACATTCGAATGATACCATTTCATATATCCTTCAACTCATAGCACACTAAGCCATTATTGCGATATAAAAACTCCGAAATGAATATTGCATTAAGAAAAATTGCAGCCATGATATAAACGTTCCAGTCATTAATGGTTTTAGTTGATATAAACGTTCCAGTCATTAATGATTTAGTAGATATGAACGTTTCAGCTGTTAATGATATTAGTTGATATGAACGTTTATGTCTTAAATTGTTTTAGTTGATATATCCGTTCAAGCTATTTATGATTGTGCGAGTAGTTGATATAAACGTCCCAGTCTTCAATCGTTTTAGTTGATATAAACGTTCCAGCCATTAACGATTTTAGTTGATATAAACGTACTAGTCATTAATGATTTTAGTTGATTTAAACGTCCTAGTCATAAATTGTTTTTGCTAATATAAACGTTACAGCCATCAATGATTTTAGTTTATATGAATGTTCAAGCTATTAATTGTTTTAGTTGATATCAACGTTCCGGCCATTAATGATTTTAGTTGATATAAACAGACATGAAGGATTTTTAGTTGATATAAATATACATTAAATATACATTAAAGGTTTTAGTTGATATAAATAGACATTGATGTTTTAAGATGATATAAATAGACTTTAATGGTTTTAGTTGATATCAATAGACATTGATGGTTTTAGATGATATAAATATACATTAATGGTTTAAGTTAATATAAATAGACATAATGATTGATTGTTTTGATGATATAAATAGACACTGATTGTTTAGTTGATATAAATAGACATTGATGGTTTTATATGATATAAATATACTTGTTTTATCTTCACAGGCCCGTTATCTTCCCTGTTGTTTGCTGGTACAAAAATAAAGAACAGAAATGGCAATTCTCAACAAGTATCAAATACATCGTACGATACTTACCACAAGGCTGTTGCTGCAGACGTTACAACAAGTTTATTAAAACGGACCAGTGTTTGGCTAAAGAACCATAGGACCGCTGTTATGACATACTACCGCATTCAACATAATCTAATTTATAATTTGGTAACTTAATGTGACAAAAATAGAAATTACCACATTCGAAAGAGTTTATTGCAAAATGTGATGATTAGACATATTCTTTATACCTCGTTTACTGCAACTTAATTCATCATGCAAAACTGGAATATGAACTTACAAAATACTTTATGATAATAAATCCAAGTTAGTATAAATCCATTCGTACTTATATCCCGTATTGACGTTTATTCCAAATGAACACTATTTCTCCTTAATAGAGAAGGTTGCAATGCATTTAATGATTTCAAAATCAAAATTTGTATATCTGATGAAGTATAAGAATTTCGAATAATAAGCAATTTTGGATAAAGGTCCATTTTTTTTTCAATAGTCTATATATAGATTAGGATATCTCCCGAATTAGGTCTATTAACTCCCAATGAAAAAAAGGGAATTGAATACCTGTTCCACAATGCATAGCTTTTGAACGCTTACTAAGCTATGACGTCATATTAACTTTCCCTGAAGGAACTGACCAGTCAACGTGCTCAAATCTGGCTTTCCCAACGTCAAATTCACTGACCAATCAGCGTCCTCCTACTATACAGATAGATGATATCGAATCAGCGTGCTTTTAACAAATGCTATTTAATGCAACTGTGAGAACTGGGTCCGATCTGAAGGCTTTTTATAATAACAAATACGTTTTTCTCCTATAAAGATAAACTTTCAACCTTAACTTTTATTATTTGTACTAACTGTAATATAACCATCTTTGTATTACTATCATCATTCTTTATATTTCTCAACTGCAATAAAAATTATCTATGAGTTGTTCTTTGTATTTTCTTAAAACACACTTTAATAAATATATAATAAATTAAATGTATATATTAAAAAGTTCCCAGGCTTCTGTTCACCAATATTTAAATTAAATAATTAAAAACTTATCTCAGTTTTGACATGTTATTTCTTTATTATATATGTATAACCAATTCCAAAGACACCATATACTTCTACTGTAACAAGTATAAAATCATGATCACTTTCTTCTGTTTAAGATTGTAAGTATTTAAGTATATGTTGGTGATTCAGGAGCCAGGCGGACTGGAACCCAATTATAACTGTGCCGATGCGGTGGTCACACAAACCGGGGATCGTATTCACCAACTATTCTTAAGAATATTCTTAGACTTGAGCTTGAAAAACCAAATTTCAACCTTAGATATCTAGTTTACCGTGACATATAGAATTATTATAAGAGTTTATCTGACTATATATTAGGTGTCCCGGCATGTTTGCAAATTTTGGCCTAAAAAATAGTTTGTTTAATGTGTTTTTCAAAATTCATTCTTGAGTTCAAGTCTTAGAATATTCTTTAGAATGGTTGGTGAATACCACCTAGGATCCCCCAACACACAATTTTCTGTTCTGTTACCATCATATAATAAAAAGCTATCCCTGTTACTTGCACCGATGCTAGTTTTGTATTGCATTGAATTGTATATAGTAACCAGGCTTCTTTTTACTAACAGTTTTCTTAAAAACTTAAATTCTTAACTGAATATTTTGGCTGGTTATGTATCTATTATGTAATCAATATAGATTGTCTGTTATTTCACCAAATGAAGTAAAAATCTATCCCTGTTACTGCACCGATGCCAGTTTGTATTGAACTTAGTACTCGGTGTAAAACTGACGTCAGTTCTCGCATTTATAAACGTTTCCTTATTTCGTGTACATGTTCATTAAATGTTAAAATACTGGCAGAGAAAACAAGAACAACAACACGAATTTCTTACTAAACTCGAAGCTCTGTACTTTATACTATCATCTTTTCGTGTTCGAAGAATCTTTAAAGTTAGGTATTTAGTGCAAACTGATATGTCTGACTTTCAGCCCCACCCAACCAACCACACTAATCCCCCCCCCCCCCCCCCCCCCCCCCCCCCGCCCTCTAAAAAATCCAAAACAAACGGATACACTGTACAAGTGCTTCCGTTATATTAAAGCATACGGGGGAAAACATTTATGTCCGGCTCCTGTTTCACCAACATATACTTAAATACTTAAAAACTTAAATCTAAAAAAAGCAGCCAGGTGATCATGATTTTAGACTGGTTCCAGTTAAACTGCATATTGTGTCAATGATATTGATTATATAATAGATAAATAACCAGTCAAAACTTAGTTAAGTTTTTAAGTAATTAAGTAAAATGTTGGTGAAACAGAAGCCAGGTATCTTAGGAATATTTCCATTTCAAACCCCACCCCATTCCTCCCAAAAAAAAAATAAAATAAAAAAATACAGAAAAAGTAGAAAAAAAAACACAATCGGAAACAGAGATGAGATACATACAATATTTATCGAGAATGTCTATAAATATCGTAGTATCTGTCTCACTGCTTGGTGTAATTTTAAAAACAAATCAATTAAATATCTCATTTTGCTTAATTCAAAATGATAATATTTAAGAATAACATAAAAATGGCCGGATTATTTATATCTTTTTTTTGCAACTAATAAATACCACCTTTATAAACAGTTTTTCGATATATAATATCTCACATGGCCCCTGTTTCATTAATATATTGAAGTATTTACTTATACATTTAGAAACTTAAATCAAAGAAAAACATCCAAATGATAAAAGATTTAGACTGGATCTAGAAAAACTGATTCCATGGACTTTTAATGAGATTGTTCAAGTAATCAGTTAAAATTAAATTAAGAACTTCAGTATATATTAAAGAAAATGTTGGTGAAACATGAACAAGGGCTGTGTTCTTAAGCCTAAAATAGGTTTAATGTCAAATACATACACAATTGTTTCTCAACATAATGAATGAAATCGGACTACCTCGGTGGTGTCATTCATATCATTTATATAAATGCTTCTCAACACAACAAATGAAAACGGACTACCTCGATGGTGTCCATTCATTTCATTTTTATTAATGCAACTCAACAAAACAAATGAAATCGGACTACCTCGATGGTGTCAATTCATATCACTCTTATTAATGCTTCTCAACACAACAAATGAAATCGGATTATCTCGGTGGTGTCAGTTCATATCACTTTTATTAATGCTTCTCAACACAACAAATGAAATCGGATTACCTCGGTGGTGTCAATTCATATCACTCTTATTAATGTTTCTCAACACAACAAATGAAATCGGATTACATCGGTGGTGTCAATTCATATCACTCTTATTAATGATTCTCAACAAAACAATTGGAGTCAGACTACCTCGGCGGTGTCATTTCACTTCACTATTATTAATACTTCTCGACACAAAAAAAAAATGAAATCGGACTACCTCGATGGTATCCATTCATATCAATTTTATTAATGATTCTCAACACAACAAATGAAATCGGACTACCTCGGTGGTGTCCATTCATATCACTTATAATAAAGCTTCTCAATAAAACATGTGAAATCGGATACCTCGGTGGTGTCCATTCATATTATTTACATTAATGCTTCTAAACACAACAAATGAAATCGGACAACCTTGGTGGTGTCCATTCATATCACTTATATTAATGCTTCTTAACAAAACAAGTGAAATCGGATTACCTCGCAGGTGTCCATTCATATCACTTTTATTAATGCTTCTCAACAAAGCAAATGAAATCGGATTACCTCGGCGGTGTCGTTTCATATCACTTTTATTAATGCTTCTCAACACAACAAATGAAATCGGACTACCTCGGTGGTGTCCATTCATATCACTTATAATAAATCTTCTAAATAAAACATGTGAAATCGGATACCTCGGTGATATCCAATTATATCACTTTTATTAAGGCTTCTCAACACAACAAATGAAATCGGATTACCTCGGCGGTGTCCATTCATATCACTTTTATTAATGCTTCTCAACAGAACCAATGAAATCGGATACCTCGGCGGTGTCCATTCATATCATTTTTATTAATGCTTCTCAACAAAACAAATGAAATCTGATTACCTCGGCGGTGTCCATTCATATCAATTTTATTTATGCTTCTCAACAAAACAAGTGAAATCGAACTACCTTGGTAGTATCCAATCATATCACTTTTATCAATGCTTCTCAACAAAACAAGTGAAATTGGATTACCTCGCAGGTACCCATTCATATCACTTTTATTAATGCTTCTCAACACAACCAATGAAATCGGATTACCTCGGCGGTGTCCATTCATATCACTTATATTAATGATTCTCAACACAACAAATGAAATCGGACTACCTCTGTGGTATCCAATCATATCACTTTTATTAAAGCTTCTCAACACAACAAATGAAATCGGATTACCTCGGCCGTGTCTATTCATATCACTTTTATTAATGCTTCTCAACAAAACAAATGAAATCGGATACCTCGGCGGTGTCCATTCATATCACTTTTATCAATGCTTTTCAACAAAACAAGTGAAATCGAACTACCTCGGTGGTAGCCAATCATATCACTTTTATTAATGCTTCTTAACACAACAAATGAAATCGGATTACCTCGGCAGTGTCCATTCATATCTATATCATTAATGCTTCTTAACAAAACAAGTGAAAACGAACTACCTCGGTGGTATCCAATCATATCACTTTTATTAATGCTTTCAACACAACAAATGAAATCGGATTACCTCGGCGGTGTCCATTCATATCACTTTTATTAATGCTTCTCAACACAACAAATGAAATCGAATTACCTCGGCGGTGTCCATTCATATCACTTTTATTAATGCTTCTCAGCAAAACAAATGATATCGGACTACCTCGGTGGAGTCCATTCATATCACTTATATTAATGATTCTCAACACAAAAAATGAAATCGGATTACCTCGGCGGTGTCCATTCATTTCACTTTTATTAATGCTTCTCAACAAAACATGTGAAATCGGATTACCTCGGCGGCATCCATTCATATCACTTTTATTAATGATTCTCAACACAACAAATGAAATCGGACAACCTCGATGGTGTCCATTCATACCAATTTTATCAATGATTCTCAACACAACAAATGAAATCGGACTACCTCGATGGGTCCATTCATATCAATTTTATTAATGCTTCTCAACACAACAAATGAAATCGGACTACCTCGGTGGTGTCCATTCATATCACTTTTATTAATGATACTCAACACAACAAATGAAATAGGACTATCTCGGTGGTGTCAATTCATATCACTCTTATCTTCTGAATCATTTGAAATCCAAATCCCCAACTGGCAGCTGGTTGGTAGTTGGCGAATTCCCAACTGGCAGCTGGTTGGTGGTTGGCGAATCCCCAACTGGATGCTGGTTGGTAGTTGGCGAATTCCCAACTGGAAGGTTTATTTTGATCATCGTTTGGTCAGTACATTCCTTAAATTGAAGAAACAACGAGGCACTGGTGTTTTATTGTTACAAACTGTTTTTTGTTTAAGTTGTTTTGGTAAAATATAAAATAACGATTTCAAAAAACAAACAGCGAATATCGTTTACACAAAATCTACCGTTTCTGATATCCAGCATTATGTACAATAACAAACATGTCTTCGTGTTAAAAACATTTACTGGTCATTCATTAAAACCATCTCATTAAGTAAACGGTATATGCTTGTTAGAATGTGTGGACAAGAATTTGTGACTCAAAATGTAGGCGTATCCTCTATGTGTACATGTTCACAGCATGTACACTTACTTATCTGTGTAGGTTAATAACATTCGTATCAAAGCTTATATAAACCGTTCTCGGGTCAGCTTCCTGGGTAGAACCAGTACGGAGTGTCGTTTTATGAGAAACATCGGGTCGGGCTCGGGCTCGAACCCGCAACCTCTGGCGTGAGAGGTCATTACTATATCCATTCCAATTACCCCCCCCCCCCCCCCCTACAGGTATTGCACAACTGATTTGCGTAGGTGATAATTTGTGAGATAGAAAATACAAACTTAACGAAGGGTTGTCTTTAGAAAATGTAACTTTTTAAGTTTTATCATACCATTTTAATAGTATTAAATGTTTCTAGATGGAATTTATAAAATATAATGAACAATTTCTGATCTTCTTATCCTCAAAAGTTTACCTCAATCGGTTCATGTTTTTCCGAGAAAATATATATTTTACAGTACCTCAAAGTGTATATACATTTTCGTCAGTCATCAAGAGTTGACATGGCTGTGTGGTCTGAGGCTGAATATTACTTACCTCTCACTGCTAAGGTCATAAGTTCGAGTACCGCTTGCTCCAAAGCTTTATGTGAGAATGTTGCCTAGTTACTTGCGGAATGACGGAGATTCTAGTCAGATTCATTTTGAGGTATTCATTTTGAGAGAGAGAGAGAGAGAGAGAGAGAGAGAGAGAGAGAGAGAGAGAGAGAGAGAGAGAGAGAGTAATAAGTATCGGCTCATGTTAGCGTTCTTGATGTTTTATGTAGTTGATGCTATCTCAACTTTCTCATATAATATTTTTTAATTTTCGCATTAATACGAAAAGACAAATCAAGTTATATATATTATATCAAATGTAAAAAGAAATTAAAATGTTTTGGTTGAAATGACAATAATTCTCCCACATTATGGGAAGATTTTATTAAAAAGTACATTAAGAATTTTAAAATTTGTGAACCGAACATGTTACCTTATAGTCAAATTACCTAATTATTCAAGCATCGCTGATGAACACAAGTGAGATGTATATGGCGTGAAGCTTAACATTTAACTGCTTTGAAGCTTACATTAACACCACATTCCCAGATAACGATTATTATCATTAATATATTTTGGTTTGGTGTTCGTGACAATTTCACAGTTTGCCGAAAAAGTCGGAACTACTTTCGAAGGTTTCGTTCGATCATGACGCAGTAATGCAGAATATGGATGAACGTCTTTGATACCTGGGGATTGTGAACATAACAATGTTTTAGAAATGTTGATAGGTGTTTCGGACGAAATGGTAAGTTGTTTTTATCGATATATGTGTATTAAAGTGTCCGAACGTATGACTATGCGTTTAAATGTATGATATAATCAAACTATCTATATTATATGCGAAATAAAAAAAGTGTTTTGTTTATTGGCGAATATGGCATAATACCATTTCTTAGGCTAAGTGGTATTCATCTATCATGCGGGACTCTCTGGGGTGAGATCACTGTTAGGTCGTACTTGAGATCACGGTTAGGTCGGACTTGAAATCAAGGTAAGGTCGTTCTTGAGTTCACTGTTAGATCGTACTTGAGATCACGGTTAGGTCGTAGTTGAGATCACGGTTAGGTCGTACATGATATCACGGTTAGGTCGGATTTGAGGTCACAGTTAGGTCGGACTTGAAATCACGTTTAGGTCGGACTTGATATCACGGTTAGGTCGGACTTGAGATCACGGTTAGGTCGTACTTGAGATCACGGTTAGGTCGGACTTGAGATCACGGTTAGGTCGTACTTGAGAACACGGTTAGGTCAGACTTGAGGTCACGGTTAGATTGTACTTGAGATCACGGCTTAGTCAGACTTGAGATCACGGTTAGGTCGGACTTAAGACTTTAAAAATGGGGCAAATATGTGCATTACGCCGGACATTGTGTCAGTCGAAAGGGTACTGGAACTAAACTTTGAAACGCTCTTTTCGAAATCGTAGCAAATATCAAAATAATTATTTCAAAACCATGTTTATGTAGTGAATAAATTGCTATTATTTTTTGTTGGGCTCTAAATGGGAAATAAACTCTTGTTCAACCTGTGAATGCTAATGTGTTTAGCTGATGCAGGAAGATGTTGGACTGATTCTGAGTAGAACCACTGTTATTGTGCAAGTAACTAGGCTAAGCAACTTTCTCACATAACGTTTTTGTAACGAGCCGTGCTCGAACTCAAGACCTTAGCTGACCCTGTTGCAGTTATAGGAATTTATTATGTAAATAGTCTATATTGTGTTGTAGGTATTTATTCCCTATGATTTTTGTGAATGTTAGTAAACCGAGTGTTACAGAATTGTTGGGAATTTAAATTTATTAAATGGACTGTTTCTAGTAACATTGTCAAGAGAACCTCTAAGTAGTAGACAGAGTCATTACATATTGTAGGGCTTACTAATGATATACTTATCATTACTGTTATTATTATATTTCTTCTTATTATAATCATTATTATTGATGATAAAAGTAATAATAAAAATAATGATAATAATAATAATATTTATAATAATATTTATTATTATTTTAATAATAATAATAATAATAATAATAATAATAATAATAATAATTATAATAATAATAATAATAATAATGATAATAATAATAATATTAACAAAAATAATAATAATAATAATAATAGCAGTAATAATTCCAATAAAAATGACAGTAATAATAATAATAAATATAATAATAAAAACGATATTAGTAATAATGATAATAATTATGATAATAATAATACCATATTACATAATATAATTACTTGTTGCTTAAATACTCATTATAATTATCTATTATGCTATTAACCAGTATGGTTGTGTAACCCTTACAGTTTCATTTACAATGATACAGAGTGTTTCTGTTTCATGCCATAACGGCAATTTGTAATATTTTTATTACTTTTGTGTTCGATATGTCGAAACAATGATGGTTTCGGAAATGGTAATGCATTATATTGTTGAACATGTAATGTATGTTTCGTGCATATATTTTTGTTACCATTTCTGTTCCATTTTGCCATATTTCTTTGTAAATCTTTGTAAATGGCAATGGTAAAACAATACCGATTACGCAATAATCCACATTGTTCGTAATGAGTATTTCGAAGTGTCCGATGTTTGATGATTATTCATTTGTTTACGTTTTCTCTGCTAGATTGGATCAAGCAACAGCTTGTATATTTTATCAATTATTTTAGTGTCGGTTGATAAGCATAATTTTAAAATTCAATTTCCTTTTTTCAGTTTCTGCGCTTGAATCTAATATTCCTTCTACTTGGTGGGGTGGGTGCAGCTGAGATACAGGAATCATGTCTGCCTGAGAATGGCGATGCCGCCACTTTAATGTCACAGAAAATAGTGTCCGTCAGTTACGCAGCTCACAAACTAAAGACCACTGTGGAAGTTCTGAGGTCGGTACATGTAACTGCAATTCTGTATACAGAAATAATATTTAAAAGCATTTGTAAAATTAATATAAAGACCAGCATATATTTTTGATATTACTTTTTAATGAAAAATAACGCCACTGTATAGTTCATATTGTAAATTGTACCAATAACAAACAAGCGTTTCGATCGGCTCGTCTGTTAGTACTTTAAAAAGAATGACCATAGCTCCTCCCACTTGGTTTGTCCAATGTAAGCAGTGTAGTGTTTACTTAGAGACGGTTAGCTCGAGTAACAGAAATGGCGGACCTGGAAACAATATCGATCGCTGATTGGACAATCGACTTGTTTGATTGACAGCCCGCGTCGCAGGTCAGTTGTCTAACAAACATGTCAGTGTCGTCATGTTCATTTAATGCACCATGGTGGTTATATTGGCGTCCATTAGTCGTTTACAATTTTTTTTCTAGTAGTCTGTGTTTGCTTTATATGTATTTGACACACGGCACGGCCTTGTGTGGTGTCCTTGAGTAAGATATTTTTATCCGCATATGTTAGAGTACTGGTTCTACCCAGGAAGAGATGTATGGTGTTTAGCGTCGCTAACAACACATTTTCAGTCATATTGCGAAGCTGTCTACTTTGGACAATATTCTGAGCGCTGCAACACTGGAGTATCATGTCACAGGCATATGGCATGATACCCCACCCAGTCACATTATACTGGCACCAGGCCGGCCAGACCTTGGACTATCCTCTAAATGCTGAGCAATAAGCGAGGAAGCTTCTAGCTCCATTTTTCAAGTATTTGTTATGACCCGGCCGTGGATCCAACCGACGACCTTCCGCATGCTCTACCTACCCCTAGATCTCGCTTCTGTCTTTTACCCAGAAAGAATTATAGTGATTGTCTAAGTTGTAAGAACTTTCTGCATAGTGGAAGAAAAATATAGACATGCAAATCATATATTATTTATGATAAGTGTTTTGAAGTTTCTGCCTGTCAGTCATAGTGTAAACTTGTTTATTTTACTCCGATAGCAGAACACGTTATAACATGTTATACAAATCATACTCGATCTCTTCCAAGCCGTGGTGGAGGATCGAACCCACGACCCTCCGGTCCTGTGTTTGATGCTCTATCACTTGAACAAAGAATCCACACACCAGGCTTTACACTGTTGATTGATTACTGACCCAAAATTTCTTATCATAAGTTTGTTTTATGCCAGACGCAATACAAAGTTATTTTGCCCGATTAGCTCAGTCGGTAGCGCATCTGACTATCAATCCAGAGGTGGTGAGTTCGTATCTCCGCCCGGTCACAGTCTCCGTGATGACTGATATACAACATATCGTCTCGTTGTTATCCGTATCTTACTTTTGATTCAAGTGGGAAAGTTGTCACTTACATAATTATTGTTTTCTCGAGTACTGCTTGACCTTTTCAGGATCCCAAAAAAGAGTGTTTGAGTTGACGGATCATCCATTGGCCCTCGAAGGCATAAAAGTAACTATTCAAACAAACAGTCAATCAAAAGTAAACAAAAGTAACAGCCTCTACAAAAATGCTAGACATACACTTTTAGATTTACAGATGTTAGTCCATGGGTTTACAAACTTACGGGAATAGCATTGAAAATGTTCAAATTGCACTGAGTTTATAATATCATGCAAAATTAAGAACGAAACAAAATTTGTTAACAAAATAAATTCAATCAGATTAGCCATTTTGCTGTCCGAAACAAGAATGTTGTGCAATCCCTAAATATCATTGCCATAATAATACTTTCTTATCACTCCCTAAATACCATTGTCATAATAATACTTTCTTATCAGAGCAAAGGTAACAGAGCAAGTTGATAAAATCCAAGATGTAAATGATGAACTGAAGAAAATTGCCAAAGGAGTAGACGACACCGCTGAATATTCAGGCAAATTCAAAGATGCCAGGAGAACAGACACTGAGTATGGATAAATAGTCATGTAGTTCTAAATAGTAAAGAAATCGATGTAGCAAGTATACCCACATTACAAAAAAATAGTAATGTCATTTGTTTATATAATAAACAACCGTAAATCAAAGGTAATAAAATCGATCTTAAGAAAATTCTAATATGATAGCATTTGCTCTAAACGTATAACCAAATTCTATCTTAAGCATGCCAATAAATCTAGAAATGGATCTACCGGTATCTATATTTTCTTCTTGATTTTTTAATCAGCATTATTCCAAACTGATCAGAAATTTAATAAGAGAAACCACAAACACGTTGAAATATTTACAGAATTTCTCAAACCAAACTTACGCCAGAACGTAGTTTGCAAAATATGATATTTGGAAACACCACTTGAATGTTTTTAGTGATGACCCATTCTGCTGTAAACACATGTATTACGCTAAATGTCTTTTTTTGGCAGTCGCCCGTTTCGTTAAACACATGCATTATGTTATGTGTCATTTTATTGTTATATATTTTGGCGATGGCCCGTTCAGTCGTAAACACGTGTAATTTTTTGGTTGATGGTCCGTTCTTCCGTAAATATACGGCATGATGTATGTCATTGATAACAGTTTGTTTACTTTTCAGTTTATACGGAGACGTATTCCGCCACGCATGTCCGTACACAACGTATCTGTTGCGTCCATCTAACTGGTCCTTCTTGAAGAAGCAAAAAATGTTTTGTTGGCCATTATATCCCATTTGGGTGACATCCTGCGTAAGGTTAGTAGTGTCTGTTTAAAAGCATAGATGCTGCGTTTTGCTTGTTAGTACCCTACCGATTTTCACCGTAGAGGACTATAGGTTTACCTTCCGCCAATCCGGTGTCCGACTGTCCGGAAAGATTACTCAATATCTAAGCTAGGTTTGTGAAACTGTGTATGTGGATTGAGGGCAGTAAGGCGATACTGTAGGTCATATTATATTTTGAATCGGACACAAATGTGGTTGCTAGGGCAATTCAAATTGGTAAAAATTACAGATACAATCTTCATCCTGTGGTAACACAAAAGCTATCCAAGCTACAATTGTGAAACTTAGCATGTGGATAGAAAGCAATAAGGAGATACATTTTATTATTTTCAGTCGGAAAACATTGCGATTGCCATTGCAACAAAATAGGCAAAATTACAGATACAATCTTGAAACTAGTAGGGGAATTAATTTATTGCTTGCAATTCTCCAGTGTCTCGTTAGATTACAGACTACACCTGCCGGTAACCTGTATGTAGCAGTGAACGTCTCCATACACAGTTGCGCTCCTTTTTCCCCATGGTAACACGATTCTTGCGTTTGAAAAAAGTCCTGTGTTATTTCGTTTGAAATATTTTCAAAATGGTCCATAGTGGTTGTGATTTTTTGCTGAAGATGAGTAGAGCAAAGATTGCCACGGCACATACTGCAATAAGACATCACTGGTGCTAACAAAGTGACTTTTATTGGATTTTAACGGTGCATGTTTTTGTGAGCATTTGAGGACATTTTTAAAATAACAAGCTATCAGTTTTTGTGCATTTTTATGAGGGGAAACATTTCTGCTATGAAAAAAAGTGAAATATTTTTTTTTACCGTTGAAATCCTAGACCTTACTTTATATAGAACAAAGAACAAATTAAATTGTGTAATAAGACCTTAAGGGTCTGACAAATCGCAGAATGACAGGGAAAGTGTGCCTATTAATTTTTAGATAAAGTCTGAGGTTAAATTGATAAATATACCCACAACGGGACACCGTAATACTGTGTATCTAACATAAGCGTGCGTTGTAACGTATCCTTTCTTACATTTACTTGTTGGATTAATTTAACTAAGATATTTGGTGCTGCCAAACGCAAACCCTTATCCTCCTATTTGTTTGGTCCCCGTCTTTAGCAATTTTAAACTGACTCGGGACCCAAAACTAAAGTTGTTAGATTGACTATTTTTGATTCACCAGTAACTAAACCGGAAGTAAAAACAATAGCCATCATTTGTTATTTATGGCTCTTGTCTATAATACCGTTCCTGCGATTTCATTTCCGGCAATATCTCCTATTACAAGTATCATGTAAACGGTATTGATTATTCTATGATGGTAATTTTATTTATTGTTGCCATCGGTTTCCCATATGGGCGACGCCTCCAGAAGAGTATGAGTAATTTAAGATTTTTTGAGGATAGTGCAGAGACACAGAAAACCTGTTAATGTCGTCCCTGGTTCTTTTGCATGCCCTGTGTAAAGCACCGATACATGATACCTCGATTTTTGTTAAAATCTCATCCGAAAGACTAATAAATGTTAGAAGAGCAGGGGGTCTGACCACATTATTACACATTACATGTAACTGATATATGTAAAAGGTTTATTTTTCTCTTAAATATGGTTTATCGATTTGTTTGAGAATTGCTTGCTAAATACAAAAGCAACAACAAAGAAAAAACAAACAAAAAAAAATACATCTATTTTTATCTCCAGTGCGTGTTACGCTTATATGATGCACGTCTCTGTTTCAGCAAATATTGCAACTGCAACTTTTCGTCCGAGAAGTGGTACCTGTACTTCTACAATAAATGTTTCACGGAATGGAGGTTTGTGTACATTAAAAAACATTTTGTTAATTTGTAGCGTAATTTAGCTAAGGTCATAATAAATTAATTGCCAGATTACCATCCCCGCCCGCCCCCTAATTTTCATGCCGTCCCGACCCTTTTTATTTTCATAAAAAAAGAAATACTTTATCTTTTTTAAAACACCAAAAAAAAAATCAATAAATAAATAAATAAAAAAATCCTCCCCCGTTTTAAGAAAAGTAATCTAACAACTAATTTATAATGGCCTAAAGTTTTACAGAATTAAAGTGTAAGTGTTTCATTAATATATTATATATTGTATTTATAACGATATATTGCGGTTTCATACTTATTATTGTAATTATAAACAATCGTGTTTTAGTAATCTCACAAAACAGCAACTATTACGTGATACACACGTAAACATCTCACATGGGGTACTATGGCTATACATATCTAAATGGACATATTCGCTTTAGATGCACCGTTTTCGTATTCGGAAAATGGCCGTATACTAATCAACCTGTCTCCGTCTTCTTGTCATGTGGCATTATTTGTCTAAGTAAATACAATGCAGTGTTTATTTAGGAATAGTGAGCTTGTCTAAAGAAAATGGCGGCGAAACAACAAATATCGATCGCTGATTGGCTTAGCGACTTGTTTAAGTGACCCGCCTCAGTTCAATTCTTTCACAAAGAAGGCAGCGCATTATTTTGATTGCGTTGTTCAGCTATTGATAATGCCACTATCAAACCACTGTTTGAAAACAAATGTGAAAAATATTTTTGTTCTGACACTGTATTCTTTGCTAAGACAAAATGATGAATGGACTAAATCTATTTTCTAAAATTAATTTTTTATGTATTGTGCTTATGTTTTGAAAGTTCGGACTGTTATTTCCATCAGTAATTTCCATTTAATTAATAAATAAAATATTAAAAGCTTGCGACCATTGGCTGTGGATAAATAACTGCGTGAATTTTTATGAAATATTAAGTTATATGCTATAATATTACCTGAAGCGGACACTTTTCCTCAGAATTTTCGCACCACTCCAGAGCATTAGGTCACGTGGGTTCGCCAGCGTGTTTATGAAGGCCGTTATCAACACGTGCATTTGTAAAGATTACACGTGTAACTTTAAGTAAAGACGGAAAATGGACCGATCATGTTGATAATATTTTAAAATCAGTTCCATAAGCGATAGGTATAATACGTCGCCTTAAATACTCACTCGGTCGAATATCTCATGTGTTCGACCAATTCTGGAATATTCCTCTCTAGTCTTAAACAATTGCACTGATCAAACATCGAATGCACTAGATAAATTACAAAATGAAGCTGCACTTATATTCACTGACTTAACCAGATCAGTATATAATTATAGCAAGTGGATGGGAAACTCTTTCGTATCGCAGAACATTACAGCAATATAAATTTATGTATAAGGTTAGCAAAAGTATGGTTCCATCCTACATAGTTGATTTGTTCCCACCAAATGTTAATAGAATAACAACATACAAGTTAAGAAATAGCAGCAACATAACGTTACCGTTTTCAAGAACTGAAATCATGAGAAATTCATGTATACCTTCCTCTATTATATGATGGAACCACTTAGATAACTACTTTAAGTCTGCTTCTTTAGCTGCGTTTAAGAGCTCTATGAGAAAACAAAATAATATTTCAATACCTCAACACTTACATTTTGGAAATTAGATATATTAGCAAGATTAAGAAACAGTTGCATTAATTTAAATAATGACTTCTTCCGTAACCATAACTGATTCTTGTTGTCCAGATTGTGGTAATATTGAAGATGCTGAGCATTATTATTTTTCAAATGCACAACGTATAGAACCCAAATATTAACGTTATTTAACTCGACCAGATCAGTTCACCCTCTAAGTACACAACGCCTTTTATTTGGAGATGAAAGACTACCACATGTTTGCATTATTATTATAGTCAAAGCGGTACTATATCAAAGAAATAAAACGCTTTGCATAATCTCACGAACCGAACCTAATGTTGAAAGCACTTGTGGTCCAAGCCCATGTCATGTTGAAATAAAATATGTTTAAACTCAACTATTACACGTAGTTTCACCTGTATTGTTATTTGCAGGTATATAAAATTCCCAGCCACATGTCTGAAGATCAAAAGGAAAAAGTGGCAATGGAAAACCGAGTGGATGGTGCGCTTAGTACCACGTGGATGTTGTTGTCAGAAGCGAGACCCGAATTATGGTTTGGGCAGCGTGTGTCCAACTAAGAAAAAAAAGAACTCGACTAAAAAAGAGAAGGCACAATAAAGCAGAGAGGGCTAAATAAAACAGATACCGTTACATAAATCAGACACAGCTTCGTGTAAAACATTTTAGTCTGCAAAACAGCTCCCCACCCCCCTCACAAAAAATATATATATATAAAACGACAGTGGCAGAGAATCAGCCAGTTAAATCGAGAAATAATAAATAACTTAATTCAAAACCATGTAACCCAGCAATCATTTTAAATATTATTGACATACTATTTGCTATGTGAATTTTGTTTTGAAGAAGTAATATTAAACTATTTATATCTATAACATATAGTTGACACGTTGGTTTTATTTTATTCTCGGAGTCCTCCGTGGCCGAGTGGTCTAAACTGCCGTCTCCGGGTAATTTACATCTCACCGTTAAGGTCGTAGGTTCAAATCCCGCTCGCTCCAAAAAAAATGTAAGACAGTTTGCCAGACATTGCGGATGGACGGTGTTTCTACTCAGATTCATTGTGAGGTCTTCCTCCACCAATACAACTGGATATGCCATATAAAACCTGAAATATGTTGAAAATGGCGTTAAAATTCATTCAAAATATCCTCATCTTCGAAATATGATGAAGCACACAAGGTATATGAGGCAGTGTGACAAGAACAATGCAGGACAGCAGTGCAGATATATTAGCCGATATAGCATTTGCTCTCTCAACAAAAAGCCCCGGGTTCGAATCTTGGACTGGTTGCATATTTCGCCCCGTTTCATTGGCGTCGAACAAGGGAATATATATCAGTATGTAGGTAACCTGTACTGAGAAAAACATATGTCAGGAATCCGGCTCACTCGTCAAAGCATGTACACAGTCAGAGAAACGTCAATTGTTCGGGTCCTGGACTGGCTGCATATATATTTTATTGTCGTGTTGTAAAATTATATAAGAAAATACTATATCCATAAGTGGTCTATGCATTGTTACAAGAAACACACACCACACACTACAGCATTCCTTACACTGGTGAATTATATCACAGAAGCTTGAAATTCTATCCATAAATAATTAAAATGCTGTTTATCTAGGCCAAGACCCAATATATATCTAGGCCTAGATCCAATATATATCTAGGTCAAGATCCAACATATATCTAAGTCAATATCCAATATATATCTAGGCCAAGATCCAATTTATATCTAGGCCAAAATCCCAGATATATCTAGGCCAAAATCCCATATATATCTAGGCCTAAATCCCATATATATCTAGGCCTAAATCCCATATATATCTAGGCCAAGACCCTATATATATATATTATGGGTCTTGGCCTAGATAAACGGCATTTTATTTATTTATTGATAACATTTCAAGCTCCCGTGACATAAGTTGTGTCTCTTTACTCTGATTTTGGTTCGTCATATTTTTCCACAGCGGAAATGTATTGTCATATATGAATAAACAATGCCTTAAAACAACAGCACTGCAGCAGTTAACTCCCCTTATTATATTTGCAATCGCAGTCGTCGGCTGTGCACCAACAGCTTTACGTCTGGTAAAAGGTTAAAACAATTTCTTGTGGACCCAGGGATATTTCTTTCATCTTTTTCTTGTGTTACAACCATTTTGAAAATATTCCAAAAACAAAAACAAAAAAAAAAACAACAAGAAAAAATAAATTAAAATAAACAAACAAAACAACATGCAGGATATGAATTCTGAAAATTCCAACGGGAGTTTACATACGTCACACACATAATTGTGTATTAAGGTGTAAGGCCACCATTGATATTTGTTTTTTATTCTATAGAAAATAAAAAAGATTCCATGTTTAGCATTCATTGAAGGACCTAAGGCCATTATAAATTAATTGCTAGATTATCATCATTTTTTTTCTTAAAAACGGGGAGGCGGGAGGATTTTATTTTTTATTTGTTTATTTTCATTTTTGAATTTACGTTTTTTTAATAAAAAAAAAAAAAAAAAAAAAAAAAAAAAATATATATATATATATTGTTGTTTTTTATGAAAATAAAAAGGGTCGGGGAGGCATGAAAATTAGGAGGCGGGCGGGAATGGTAATCTAGCAATTAATTTATTATGGATTAAAAGAAAGTTGTGAAACTTACATTTTATTGTTTGTCAACCTCTGCACTACCAAAATATTATGAGAAAAGTAGGAACGAGGTCGCATATAAGAAATGTGTTTCTGTTCAGTGTGTTAACTGTTGACAAAGTGAAAGTAGAACTCAGAAACCATGTATTCACTATGATATCCGAATTTCCAAGCATCTTTTTTTTTTCTTAATTGACAGTTTAAACACGACAATGCTTTCAACATGTTACAGCAATAATAAAATCAAATCAAATAAATCAATGAGCATTAAAATATTAATAAGTAAATTGCATATTAATAGAAGAAACAATGATTATTTATAACCGCCACGGAAGCATGTCCTGTTTCCGATGGTGGTGCTATGTCTGTTGTTGTAAACTGTATACAATGTATCTAGGCCAAGTGTTCAAGGCAAGAGGAGTAAGTATTGTTTGAGGTTTACCGACCGTCGTTTGCATCAATTTTCCATTCATATCGCGGCTGTGTCTACTTGAGACAGAGTTCTAGGCGCTGTCACACTGAAGTATCATGCCGTAGACACATGGTATGGTACCCCACCCAGTCACTGTATTGCTTATATTTACGTTGCTACTTATAAAAGAAGCTGAACCAAAATACAAATCCACGCTGAATCTTAATATCTGATCCAATAAAACATGTAACCATTGGCAACACAAAGAACGACTGAGATTCGTAGACTAGGGAAGACTAGGGAAGACTGAAGATACATTGAATTACCCAGCATGCCAGAAGTATTTATTCACGTGACATGATTACAATATAATACAAACATAGACAAAAAAAAGCATATCATTAATAAATGAAATCCAATTATCCATTCTAAAAATAAAAATATTTTTTATACATGTAAAGCGTTTTTCCTTAGAGAGAATATTGGGCTACAAATGTGAATTTGTGCTTTTAGAAGTGTCATTTCTTGAATTTTCAGATATGGCTTGATTTTTATTGGTCGATTTGTCTGGCAAGATTGATCAGTCTATAATTGTAAATAATTAGCAAAAACAGACTAGATTATGATATACACTAAGAATTAGTGAGAGATTGTCATATAAAGATAGACACGTAATAATACACTGGCTACCTTAGCCTTTACTTAAGTAGCCTACAAGAAGATCATACTGACAATCTTAACCAAAAACATATAGCAAAACTGTTTAATTTACAATTGTAACGCTTTGCACTTCACGTTAATTTAAGTTGGATGTTAACACATATTAAACATGTATATTCTGAGCATAGCCAGTTTTAAGAGATATTGGAGCCATGATATACAAATAGATTGCAAATGATACATGTAACCGGCTAAAGTTTGCGGAAATGCATGAATAAATTGTTTGAGATGTATGATCGATCAAAAGAGCTAGTAATTGCAAGTCAGTTGTTGTTGTTGTATGGTGTTAAGCGTCGCATTCTACAATTTTTCAGTCATATCGCGACGGTGTCCACTTGAGACAGTATTTTGAGCGCTATCACAATGGAGTATCATGCCGCACACACATAGTATGATACCCCACCTAGTCACATTATACTGACAACGGACCGACCAGACTGTCAAGCGAGGAAGCTTCTAGTACCATTTTTTAAGTCTTTGGTGTAACCCGGTCGGGGATCGAACCCACGGCATTCTGCATGCGAGGCGGACGCTCTACCACTAGAGCACGCTGCGGTCAATGAAGACCGCAGCAAATGAGAGACAGAGTCTTATATGCTACCGGACCATCGTCGAATATCCCCGGGTAGCAATTCCGATACACTCCATGATGAATGGAGTAATCGACGAAGCTAACGGACTAAAAGTAATAAGGTTGTATTGCTGCTGTGTATTCTTATATCTCCAGCGCAACGCTTTTAAAAACGGTATTTTGTCAGGCAAAATTTAATGAGCCCCATGATTCCAAGGAACAGAAATAATAGCGATATTGAGCCAAAGTACAGGACCGTAACACAGCACAAGTACAGGACCGTAACACAGCACACAAGACTGATGTTGTGTTAGTTAAACTATCTGATAAAACATATTGGATGCAAAGAACACAACCAATAGAAACCACAGACCAAAGGTAATGAGGTTTGAGCACATTTAGCCACATCGACTGGTCAGTTGCTTTTGGGAATATTTGAAAACCGTCAAACTTCTGTAAGCGTTCAATGGCTGTAAATTGTTTCATTGTAGGTATATTGACCTGATTAGTGAGGCTAGACGAACAGCAATTCTAGTTGGGCGGAAATTGCGATAATAGCAAATAGTTAAACATATTGAAGACAGAATTGTATACATGTTTCTTGTAGGTCTAGCAAAATTGAGCTTAAAGAGCAGAATGGTACTTTGAACAATGGAAACATACTTGAAGAGTTTAATGATACGTTAAGGTCTGAATGGCACTTAAATAGTGTTATGGTACTTGAAAAGTGGAACTATATATATGCCTACACATACATGTATAGCGGAATTATAGGTATACATGAAGGCTTGACGGGCGGAACTATCCTTAAAATAGTAAAGAGTTATATCATAACAGCGGTATGATACTTAAAGTGCATAATTATAATCAAATAATGAAATTAAACTTGAAAAGTGGAATTGATCTTGAAAAGTGGAATTGAACTTGAAAAGCAAAATTGAACTTGACGAACAGAATAGTATTCGAAGAGCGGAATTATACTTGAAGAGCATAACTGTATGTGTAGTTAATAAGTAAAATGACAATTGGAGAGCGAAAAAATACTTGAAGAGAGGAATTATACTTGAAAAGGATAATTATACTAGGACAGGTGAATGATCTTGAAGAGCGGAATATTATTTAAAGAGCGGAATGGTACTTGAAGAGCGGACTGGTATTTGAAGAGCAGAACTATACTTAAAGAGCAGAACTATAATTAAAGAGCGGAAATATACTTGAAGAGCAGAATAACACTTTAAGAAAGAAATAACATTTGAAGCACGGATTTTGTCTTGGAGAGCAGACTGATATATTGAAGAGAAGAAGTGTACTTAAATGGCAGACTTATACTTAATGAGCTGAACATAATTATACTTGATAAACGAAATGATATTGAAGAGCGAAACTATACTTGAAGAGTGGAATTGCACTGATTAATTTCGACAATGTAAATGTATATATTATAAGAATCATCAATTTCCGTTCATACGATTTGTCAAATACCGATCATCTGTTTATGTTTAGAAATTAATAATCACATATTAAGTAATATTGCGCAAAACAAAAACAGGTGATGAAGGCGTGCCTAATAATTAACAAAAACAGGTGATGAAGGCGTGCCTTATAATTAACAAAAACAGGTAATGAAGGCGTGCCTAATAATTAACAAAAACAGGTGATGAAGGCGTGCCTAATAATTAACAAAAACGATTGGAACAGCGATTGTTCAGTTTTAAATGACGTCATTTTTCAAAATGGCTGAAGTTGATGAAGTTAATGAAAACTTAGTCGTGAAGAAACGCTGTACTCGTACGCCGATAAGTGCTGTGGAAATAAAGGAATTAATTGGTAATACTTGTCTTGCAAATAGAAAGAAGTCTTTAGAGTTCAGAAAAAATTCTAATATGAACTTATTTGATGGAGAAAGGTTTATTTTTGTTTATACCAATTTATTTTAGCTCGACTGCGATAAAAAGCTCAGAGACTATATAAACCGCTCTCAAGTGCGCTTCCTGGTAGAACCAGTACTGAGTATTGTTTTATGAGAGTCTTCGAGTCGAGCGGGCCACCGAACCCGCAACCTCTGGTCTGAGTCGCTTATATTCTATCTATAACACTATCGCCTTGCTTGTTCAAGAACGGTTTAAATGAGGGACTGCGAACACTTTGAGAAAGAATGCTTAGTTGAACTGTTATCATAGTTCTATAATACATATATGCAGACAGAGAATAGATTTGTACAAGAAAATAATTTCTACCACAAATATACACGTTCTAAGTTCATCTTGTGTGTATCGTTAAAGGGTCAAAAATCGACAAATCACTAAAATGATACATATATGCTCAAACCTGAAATGCCAGAGAAAGAGTTGGGTTGACCACAACGCACATTTTGATTATCGCGACATGCGGAAGTTGAACTCTTATTTGGACTTACATGTATCAGATATGGAACACTATGAAAATGAATCTTGGGAAACGGATATTCTATATGTATATATGTATATATTCTGTAAACGTACCGTTTTTCTAATCAACAGGACAAAATGAATGTTACATTCTTGCTTATCCAACAACAATTATATTAAACTCATTGCGCAAATGAGTTTGTGTCCAGCAGAGCCTCGCATGATAAAACTTTGTTTATAACTTGTTTAATAAATTCAATAATACATGAGCAGTCATGTAAGATCTTGCATTTACAGATTCGTCACGTGACATATATAAATATCTCACATATATGAATTTGAGCAGAGTGTATGATTTTATATTTGTTTTTGTTGATGTATAAAAATGAAAACTATTTTTGTATTACAACTAAATAAAGAATATTTTTGAAAATAGAGTGTATTAACACAGGAGTTAAATTGGTAAATATTGAAAAAGTAAAATAAAGAGAAGAGAAAACGTTACAAATATTACTGCGGGCTTTATAGGTTAATGGTATTGTTAATTATTTCACTGTTTTATCAATTAAAGCTTGAATGGGCATACCGACACTAATCAATAAATTCGTTTTTGTTTTATGTTACGATAAGAGCAAATCTAAATAGATTGTATCTTTTCATTAGACATGCACTGGTTAATCAAGTGGACAGTTTGCTGATCAAATGAATACGTGCCATTAATTACCATTACATTTCTCCTCAAGCTATGGAACTACTTTCAATCCTGAAAGCGATGCGGGACTACTTTCTTAAACTGTTTCATTATATATATGGAACTATTATTCGTTGTCAGTATGTGGTATTTGATGCTACCAAGCAACAAGTCCATTTTGGTTTTTTGGTGACAACGGCCAGAAAAAGACGTCAAAATGATGGTAAGTTATTACTTTTCTGTTTGTTTGATTTCCGTATTTATGTTTTATTTAAAATGTTTTACTGGGACACACCGACTGTGATAAAAAAAAAGATATTTGCAACATACGACTGAGACTATTTTTTCAATAAATGTATAACAATGTATGTAAAAAATCGATATTTTTTTTTACATATTTTGTGTTTTACATGTGAGCACTGTCGCAAATGTAAGAGCACGGCGTTTTGCCGAACTATTTTCTTACACTGTCGTATTTTATGGCGTTACAGCGGGGGAAAAACGCGTATTTGGTACCTTAGAGATCTTTTATTCTATGTAAGACATAAAACAATGCTGTACAAAAATGGTTCAAACCAAAACGACTATATCATTCTGAAACTTAATACATTACATGGTAACTGTAAATAGCAGAATTTAATTCAATGCCTTACAAAAAAAGTCTTAAGTGTGAATATAAAATAGAAAGAAAGTAAAAGTAGAAAATAAAGGGACGCAAAATAAACATTTACAGAAGAAAAGCTGTATGCAATATATTTTCCGGAATATTAGTTTAATAATGTGTTTTTATTGCAATAAGTCTTTCTATTTGCATGTTATTTTGTGAATATGGTATGAATGCTGCTTCAACACTGATACTTATTCGCGTGGGTTTATTTTTGCTAATTAGAATAGTTAGCAAATGTAGTTGTACATATTTATAAATTAAATGTTGATGAGTTATATAACACGATCGAGATATTTTGATAGCAGATGTTAAACAGTGGATTATTTGCAAGACAAAAATTGTGGATTTGAGTCAATGAAGCTCTTACAAAATGCAAAATGACATTCCCAAAATAACAATGGGGATGGGGTTAGGTTTATTAGGTTTACATCCCGCAAGATGGTCTACAATTATTACTGTCTGAAATTTATTGTTTAAGAAAATATCACACTATTTTATATAACTGCGGCTTCACAGTTGTTAAGATACAATGTGTACACATTCTTAAATATACAAATGAATTTTTCCTTAATAGTTTTCTCTACCATACCTATATAACAATATATATATTTGTAATATGTTTCGTCATATGTGTCCACGAATACGTGCATTGGGATACCTTTTAATTATCTACAAGAGCTATGCCTTTTGAAAATAGACACTAAATTGAACAATTGAACTTAAATGTATAATTTACAAAAAAATATAGTTTTTTATTTTTGTCACGGAATATATCTGACGATGCTAAACCAAGGTTGTAAAAATACTTTTTAAGTCCTGGGATTCGTCGCGGCTGATCGACATAGGGCGATGTCGCTCAATGATCACTAAACTTTCACCACCAGCCAAGCTCGGGCAAATGTGAACATATGCAGACGGACGGTGATTCTGTCTGCTTAGATTCATCCAGCAATAAATAGAGAAGCGTAAATGGATGTTTCTTAATAATTGAATTTATTAAACGAGTTGGCAAAATAGAGCATCAGAGCATAATTTTTGTTTTTGACAAAGAAAAAAATTCAATTACAATTGCAAAATTAATGGTGATAATTTTGCTCACCACGTTATATGTCGGTGAGGGTCGGGAGGTCAAGATGCAGCAAACGAACCCATATTAGCTGAACCTGTAGTAATCTGGAGAGCTGTTACCTGGAACCACAAATATTCAGTATTTCGTTATTAACACAACAACTTCCGTGGCCAAGAAATTATGCATATACCAGGATTACTTTTTATTATAATGCGTGTATATGCAGTGTATCGTCGAAACGTATTGAAAGGGATCGTGGCTGTATATGAATGGACATTCAGAGCAGAGGAACCAACTACAAAAGATTCTGCACACATTAAATGTGATGCTGGACATGCGTGAAAAACAACAGTCGTAGGTGAACTGACAATGAACACACACAAAAAAGATACGTTCCTTGCTTACATAAAAAATAAACAAGGCTTAATTAACATGCTTACGGAGACATTAGATGCAAGTGGTATTAAATCTCGTCAATAATATGAGATGCAGGTGTCTTAATTATGAATACATCTGTGGAGCATGCAGTAAGTCAGTCAATACTTCTTAACGTTGACGATACAAATATTGCTCTTTTTCGATTACGCCAACATGGACTCATATAATAGTTTCTTTAAACATAAAGTAAGATGAAAATGAAATTTAAATTTAAGATTTAGAGCGTAAATCTCAGAAAGATGAAATAGGGAATGATGTATGCAAACATTTATACACACTGTTCTTGGCTGGCACACAACCTATCGTTCGTTTGGTACGGGAAACGGACTATTACTACGTTTCAAATAAATCAAAAATTCCGTGATAGCTTTTTTTGTTTCTGATGTCAAAACTTCCACAAAAGATACACTCGCCCAATAAGGTGAGGGGGCATTAGTAATTGTGAACAATGAAAAACCGGGATAAACCATTGATACCGTAATTGTGAGTAACCTCTATCAGATAGTTGATTGAAAATATAACAGTTGTGACACCTATGAATATATCATCAACGTCTGCATCCGCAATTGATTATGGCCTCAGAAAGTTCCTCCAAATTCAAGTATGGAAGGATAAAGATGGCATATAGCAGAGGAATGGGACTTGAAAGTAGAACATTGCAAGTAGAAACACTAAAAGCTTCGGCACCAGACAATTTATTGAAAATAGTTAAATTGCCGCATGACTCGATGCATATGTAAGAAGCATGGACTAGAGTGGGTGCTACCCAACGTGTGAATAATGATACATATAAAGGGAGTGGGGGAGAGAGCTTTGAGGGCATTGATTGCAAATGTATGATAATATTATTTCGGTTATACTCGGTTGTTTTTTCGTATAAATGTGCGTTCGTGTGTGCGTAAATAAATGTAATCAAATAGATACAAACCAATAACATATCGAGTGTGATGCAAATAATAAATACTTGCAGTACCATTTTTCACGTTATAAAAGAGTTGGATAGGATTTCTTAAACTACTGTTATCACATATTCTCAAGTAATATTTTAATATCGAGCACTTGCAAAAGCATTTAGATTAATATAACGTAATGTTATCACTTAGTAGATATAAAATGTCAACAACATGACTTTTTTGTATTTTTTTCTATATTTTCTACCTGAACAGATAATAACACATTTTCTCATTTAATATAACTATGCGTATCAATAAATTCTAAAAAAAAAAGATTACCTAAACTTTTAGTATGTTATCAAGGAATTTATATACTAATCAAAATTGCAAAGAAAACTTCTGTTACTTTTAATTTCTGTTCTTTTCCAAAATGTTGTATTTCTTTGGACTATATGTGTAGAGTTCTTGAGAACAACATTTTATCTGTATATACTTAGTACTGGTTCTGCCCAGGAAGACTCCGAGTGTGATTTGTCTAAGTTGTAAAAACCGTGTTTCACAATCGATGTAAATTATATAGGTTTATAACAATTTAATATCCGCTTTGTCATACTATTTCTTAATAAAATAAAAGCGGTATTCCTACCTTAAGTTTATTGTTCAAACAATACAAGTTATTTGATAATGTCTATCTACGGCATTGTTAGTTAAGCGCACAGTCATTGATAATTCCAGACCCGGATTGCATACTTTTGAATATTTATTTTTCACATACAGTCAAACCTGTGTAAACGGTCACCTCTATCAAGCAGCCATCTGTCTTAAGTAACCATATTTTCTATTTACCATTTCAATGCTTTCAGAGTAAAATAACCTATATTAAGCAACAGCCTGTCTTATAAGGCCAATTTGCTAATTTCCTTGACTGGCTGCTTAAGACAGGTTTGACTGTAATGATTATTTTTATTGTAAAAATCTTTTAAGGAACACATAAACTGATTGATATCAAATTTATTGATTTTCCTCATGCATGTACATGTAATATTAATGATACATGTTATCTTGTGATACATTACTTCTCTTTATTCTCTCACGATTGCTATCCCAGAGGAAGCCAAACATATAATTTGTTACAATTTAGTTTGATCTTCTATTGGATTTGGTGAAACGATGAAAATAAGTTAATGTGGTTTATTTTTTGTAGCATTTCGCTGTTTAAGACCGTGATTTTGTGGTTAGAAATTTTTATTAAAAAACATCAACAATTTTAAAATTATAAATAAAAATTAAAATCCTCCCGCCCTCCCAGTTTTTAAGAAATATAAATTTTGGGGAACAAAGAAAAGGGCCACACTTTTCCAACGTAAAACGGTGCAAAACACGCATTGTTAAAGAACTGTGTTTTACCCGAATTATATGGAAAAAAGTTCAATCAGTTGGTTTTTTATATTAAAGATGCTAACGTTCAGTTTCGTGGTATTCGGGACATTGCTGCTGGCAGATGCTCAAGAAATGCACACTTCGTGTCCTCCTGAAAATGCGGATAACCTTGCTTTGTCTAACGCTAATATTATCAATACGGAAAATACAGATACGAGCAGGTAAGAATATACAATTATGGACTTTTTCAGCTGTACAATGTGGTGTGCTATGCACCAGGAAAAAATAATATTAACCGAGGCTACCGCATAGTACATCATATTGCTCAGATGAAGAGTTCATTACTGTTTTATTATATAAAATATAAATAAATGAATGTTGGGCCTTTAGAGCCTACTAGATCTAGTCTAGCTTTTTCGTACGGGAAACGACAAAAAGTCACCAAATTAAGATTACACATTTTATGTCACAATAGTAGACCTATTTAAATAAATAAATTAAATAAATTTAACTTAAAAAAATATATTGAAAATATAATTCCCAGGATGGGACTCGAAGCATGGCGGAAAAAACTAGATTTTGCATTAGTTCAATGTTTTAACACCGCTCAACCACGGATACATCTTGATAAATGTTTGTTATCTTTATATTTAGTTTAAACATATTTTATTCACAAATAGTATACAATTACATTGAAAATATCACATATTAGTTAACACATGTGTATACAATTATGAAAGAGATTCAGAAGATAGCTTACAGCTTTTGTGAATCTGTCTCCCAAAATCAATCTATTAAATATGTGACAGTATTACAATTATATATATATATATATATCAATGAATGATAGTATAAGGATCTTTATATTTAAAACAATCATTCGGCTGTTTCTCTCGTTAATACTGGCGACATATATATAATTATATTGATTGAACAGTTGTCATTTTTGTCGTATCGGAATCATTATTATCGATAATTTTGCTGAAATCGGACGCGAATTTTTTGTTGGTAGCCATTTGTAAACAACGCCACATTCGTAACATCTCAATTTGCATCGTTGCGTTCGGATAACATTTGCAATTCACAGCAACTATTTTTAGTAACCGTGGTATATCATAATTTTATGCACAGTTTTGCAAAACCCAAGGTAAAAACTGTTCAATATCATATAGTATTATGTTCAATTAGGGATCATTCTGGCCAATCAGAATTCATTTATTTATAGATTATATAATAATCATCGGCAATATAACACACATGGCTAGTTATTGATATCAATTATGACTATTGTAATACTGCTGGAAGTACTCGTGATTGCAATAGTACTGACTGCATGAATCAATGATCTATCTATTATTCCTTGTAAGAATCTTACATGGGTTTGAGGTTCGAATAGGAATTTCCGTACCGAGGGATAACTGATTTGACCGAGGGTTAGGGTTAGTGTACCAAGTTCGCCATAAACAAAATTATTTTGGGTATATTTATACGAATAATAGACATAAAGATACACTATTGAATATGAATTATCTCTTAGGCATTTCTGTGTACAAAATCCCAAATTTTAATAGCGTAATTAAGAATAGGACTAATGAATTTATCAAACATATCTTATCATTGTCTAATTGTTAAATTTACAAATCTATGTAAATATTTATCTAAAAAATGCTTTCATTGCTTGATCTGCAAGAGTACTTTCTGCAGCTCCAAAGGAACCACCTGTCGTAAAGACTATACCTTAGTATGATAAATCTATATACTGTAATACTATAATCTTCCACATTTCTTGAACAACATAATATGTTTAAGAGCATTTACAGTAAGTAGCCATATTTCACAATTATCATACAGACACATATAGTATGACGTAACACGGGCTGTCACTCAAACAAGTCAAATCAGGGATCGATATTGAGCCCAATTCAATCATTTTTTTATTGGCAGGCGAACAGTCCCAAACACTACATTGTATTACATTGTATTTACTAAGACAAACAACGCCACTTGATCACGGTGGGCGACGCGATAGTCACTCTCATGTCAGGTCACTTGTGAAGCTTGGTTTAGTATTTGAGCGTTGAAAAGTGTTATTTTAGTGTCAATTATAATTTTACGAAATTAAATAAACGGGTTATTCAACTGTTGTTTTAGCTAACGAAAATGATTCATAAATGGACTATTTACACGACAACGACTAGAATATTCCGTTTGAACTATCGACGCATGCACCTGATAAAACCGGTTTTTGATGGATTACGTTGTCAATAGTGCATTTCATTTGAACATTCCTCCCCCGCCCCAATTTTTTTAACCAATTAAACTGAATAATCCATAAAGATATAATTAACACATGTTCATACACATGTTACTATATATAGTAACAAAAATGAGCATGTAGTCTATCACATCTCCCGAATCCGGGGTGCGTTTCACAAAAAAACTTACAACAAGAATCGTCGTAAACGTAAACCAACACTTATTTATAGTACTTTTAATGTTCATCAAAATGAATCCAAAATTGCTGAAACCCTGCAGAAAATTATATCTTCTGAAAATTTATTTTTTTAGATGTCGATCAAAATATAAAGAAAAACGATGTAATTGTCAAAATGACTTACGGCGATTTTTATCGTATTTTAAGTTTGTTTTGTGAAACGCAGCCCAGGTCTATTAACCACCAATGGAAAAAGCAGGGGTTTCTATGCCTATCCCACAATTCATAGCAATTGGAAGCTTACTAAATTATGACGTCATAAAAACTTTCCCCGAAGCAACCGACCAATCATCGTGCTCGTAACAATTGCTGTTGAACGGAACCAATCGGGAGAATTGGTTACGTTCTACAGACTATGGTAAACAGTCTTAATGATATTGCGATATGTGGTCTAAATGAAAGGTGATCTTTTAAAAATTATGGGATTTTTGTATTGAAAACCGAAATCATTGTTGGTGGGCGATTTATCGATGATTGTTATTGCATCGTTGCTTTTATTATCGATGCATAAAAACCGGACATTCTATACTGTAAATTATTGATAGTGTTTCGTATCAAACGGTATTTGCAAGCAGTGCCTTGTAGCGATAACAGCCGAGGACACTGCTTGCACATTTATCAATCGCTTTATCGCACGTGTTTACTAAATATTATACAACTTTTAAGTGGCCAATGCTTAAAACTATTAACCATTACCAAAAACACGCCCTTCTCCTTCAATAACTGATACCTTTTCGTCTTTAATATGCGATGAGAGACCAACGTAATGTCGTATATTATACATCACGGAGATTTAGACCGAGTGGAAATGCGACCCCTTAATTGATATTCAGATGCGCTACCGACTGAGTAAACGGGTTCCGGCCCTCTGCAAAACACACAACGAGAAAGTGAGACAGACAGACAGAAAGACAGAGAGAGAGAGAGATAAACAGAAAAAGAGAAACAGAGAGAGAGAGAGAGAGAGAGAGAGAGAAAGAGAGAGAGAGAGAGTTATTCATATTGTGTTTGTACATTAGCATACTGATTATATCTATTGTATTAATAATAGCAATGTAATTGTGCTTGTTAGCTTATTTAAATACAACTGAGTAAACTCAAAACTAATAAATTACTTGTTTAACATAAACAATCATTATTTCAGTGATGAAGTTAAAAAGCAACTTGACAGGGGTCGTAATAAGGGAATTAACGATGCCATTGCAGCAGCAGAAGAGAACAGTGCAGAAATTGCAAACAGTTTTGAAACGACTTTTGAAGCTACGTAAGTGAATTAAACTTCTTTTATGCTGTCCCAAATAAAAAGGGTCGTAACTAATATTGTGAGAATTTGTGGCCAAGCCTCATTGCTGTAAACACGATGGCAATAACATAAGATTAAAATAATAAGAAATTATAAGAGCTAACTATTTAAATAAAATATAATTTTATATTTATAAATTCACTTTCATATACAAATACAGACTGCCACGTTATACATCATGATATATTTCTGAGGTTTTTGAATACAATACCTTGCCCTGGTTTCAACTCAACTTTTTTGAAATGCTATATAACTTGATTGAATTGTATTTTTGTATGCCATCCTTTACCTATGAGTAAATACTGTTCTGCCTTCAGTTCGGCATATTCATTTAATGTGTAAAGAGTTCGAGTAAATGTTTAAGAGAAATTGAGATTTTTTTAGTTGATGACAATCTCAGCTTAAGAACCTTTAGTTCGTATCTATATCACCGAACTGAATTATTGAAGAATTGGTAGTGGCTATAGACTTTATTGTTTATTGTCTATTACCTATAGATATGTGTATGTTTGGCATGTTAGTCTTAATATAACTTGTGAATGATCATAGGAAAGTATTCAATAAAATTGATACTGATGTGAGGAATAGAAATGAGAGAGAGAGAGAGAGAGAGAGAGAGAGAGAGAGAGAGAGATGGAACATTCTAACATATTACGAGTTGTGTATGCCATTTAATATCGTTGATGGAGAAGAAAATCTCAAAAATTAAACTGTATAATGATGTTCATGCTTATAAAACACCCATATATTTAATTTAATGTTTCGATTCATATAATAATAAAAAATTATATTTTATTTAACATATGCTACAAAGGATTTATCAACAAACAATTCTTTTCAATTTTTAGTTGATACGTGCAGGAAAATATTTCAATTAAAACTCATTTATAGTTTCTTTTCTGAGGAAGTAAATATTTGACTAACCCTGACCTCTGCGGTTTGAAATAAGTACTATTGAGACAATGTCTTTGACCACTCGATTACGAAGGATCACAACTGATTAACGAAAGAATAAAAGTTTAAACATATCCAGAATATTAAACATAAATGGATACGACAATGTGTTCACATTTGTTTCATTTTCAGATCCGCAACTTCACTTGCAGTTTTCAACAATTATCATCACACGTGCCCGTATAGCTGGTATTGGTTGTATAAACAAAGCTGGGCATACTACTTCCCCAAAACGAAAACGTATTGCTGGTCCTACTATAACATCTGGGTCACAAGCTGTAAGAAGTAAGTTATAGAACATGTATTGCTGGTCCTACTATAACAGCTGGGTCACAAGCTGTAAGAAGTAAGTAATAGTACACGTACTGCTGGTACTACTATAACATCTGGGTCACAAGCTGTAAGAATAAGTAATAGATCATGCGCTGAACACTTTATGGTTAGAAAGTATTTTCAAACGAACAGCATGACAATTTGATGTTCATATTTTTCTTCTATCTTGTTCTAAATGAAGAACTGGTTTTCTTATAGAATACATTTAGACTTGCGGTAAAGATCTGCTCGGGTAGCAACACTTGTTCCAAATGACATTTTTACAGTAAAACGTATTTAGAATTATGTACACGGTCTATATGCCAGTAGGAGCCAGACAATGGGTAAGCAACAGCTAGGCTAGCTCTGAATCCCGCCAGTATTATACGCATTGAGGTAGTCAGAGGAAGAAGCTAGTTCCGGTCCTTGATGATTCGTGAGAAAAATTAATGTTATTGCATGTCTCATGGCTAATCTTTCTTGGTAGAGACGTTGGTCCCCATATCGCTCTGTGTATGTAGCTGTGAGTGTTGATGTCAACCAATACATGTTGGATCTGTGTATGTAGCTGTGAGTGTTGATTTCCACCAATCCATGTGGTATCTGTGTATGTAGCTGTCAGTGTTGATGTCCACCAGTCCAAGTTGTATCTGTGTATGTAGCTGTCAGTGTTGAATTCCACCAGGCCATGTTGTATCTGTGTATGTAGCTGTCAGTGTTGATGTCCACCAGTCCAAGTTGTATCTGTGTATGTAGCTGTCAGTGTTGATGTCCACCAGTCTATGTTGAATCTTGGTTAGCATTATGAGCCGATCTCAATTCCTCGCACATCAAAACAACCCCCAATGAAGTTTGTTGACCATGTTTTAGACGCACCCTGGTAATTTATGCGATTTTTAACTACATAACGAGCTGCTTGGCTTTGGGATGTTCTAGAGCCATTGTGTGTCCTTTTACGTGTGCGGGTCACACACTGCTACAGCACATTCGAGTCATTGTGGTGTATATACTTTCGCTGGTGTGATACATTATAACATGTTTGTTTTGGTTGAATGAAGTATGTGTTTGTCTAGTTACGGTCAACTTTGTCGGGATTCTCCGCTACAAAATGTAATAAAATGTAGCTGTTAAACTGTTTCACATAGAGTTGATGTCAATGAATATAGAGGTTTGAAGCTGTAAATTTTCCTGCGTGCTGGTTAGGTTTTATGTGGTGCTGCCAGAGAACTAGAATAAAGTTCAGTATCGTGGACTGTATCGCATATTGATTATAAGTTTAAAAGGTTTGAAGGGTGGCGAGAATATGTGTCTTTTCTGATAGAGAAGTCGACCTGCTGGTCGAGATCGGTGTCCTGCAACTATACAGAAATTATAAATAAACGGATAATTAAACGCCGGATGAATTTCAGTGCCATATTTTTAAACTATTGTAAACGATATTTACAGCATAAGAATAAGTTTGTTATGTTATTTCATTAATAATTTTGTGAAGATAATGACCATATTGAAAAAAATCATAAGATTAATAATCATTGCGGCTCTGAAATTCATCCGGCGAGTCTTTATTCTTGAAGTTTACATTTTTATTGTTTGGTTCCCTTTTGTTAGCTACTGGTTCCCAATGAGGGTAAGGTCTTAACCTGAGGTCTCCTCTAGCTGCTACCAGTACACCATATCCAAGATATGCAGATAGAATTTAGTTTTTTATGGATTATCCAAATCTCTGTACCAAGTGTAATGTCCGGCTCAGCGGAGTCTGTAAATGCTTGCATCATTTTACCCTTTTCAGGCTTTTGAAGTTGCTGATGATGATCTAAGTGATTGTTTGTGCCGTTGATCGTTTTGCATATGTTAAAGTGATGGCATCATGAACGGGTTATTTGAGCTAATATTGGTTAAAAACGATGGTTGGTATTCTGTGTTAGACTGGCCCGCACACAGTAGCCAGTCTACGTATCTTGACTATGACGTCTGCTTCAATTGGCGTTCATTTCAGTTTGTGTTTACAATACAATTTGAAGCACGTATTAATCTTTAATCACGTTTTGAAAAAAGTTTATATATTTGTCTTATATTTAAATAATACTTAAATGAAAACATGCAGTTTATTGTATATTTAAGAATGTCAATATTTGGGCCTAAAATTCGGCCGGAATGACTTTCATTGGTTACAATCGGGTGTTCACAATAGAGGTTAGCGCAGGCTTGCGAAAACACTGTTTATGCATAAATGAACATTGAAATGTGACCAAGCATTATGACACCATACTTGTATGTAAACAATGTTAAATTTTGATACAGGCAATACCTGTCAAAATGAGACAGATATTGAGTGCATTCGCTTCTTGTTTATAATCGCCATTCATAATATTTGTACACTGCCCGAGAATGCAATGTTTATTTTCTTTTCTTTTCTCTTTGTCTGACTTAAGGATGTTGGCTCGTCAACATGAAATTAATTAGATTTTTTTAATTATTCAGTTAAAAATAATATGTTTTATTTATAAATATCTAAGATGAAATGATAACGAGAAAGCTATGTTGCCATGATCGGTTTTGTGCGATTTAATTTTAAAGTTGATACATACGACATCATTTTTTTAGTTTATTTTTTTATGAAAATGGTGGCCATGAAGATATCATTATATTAAACATATGAAACTGAACTTAATAATGAGCATCATAACAAAAATGAATAACTAAAATAATCTTTTTTATACTTTTTCTTGCTTTAGAAAAAATCATCGTCACATCCTTTGCAATTTTTATATGTTATACATGTTGGGATAATTAGACTTTTTTATATTTTAGCTTCCTTTGGTCCAATGTAAGCACTTTCAGAATTTATAAAAAAAAATCATAGGTTGCCGTGCATTTTAAAGAAATAAAAGTCAAATAACATTAAATCAGAATATAATTAATGTTATGTTTTAGTTAAATATAGTCTTATATATTCTATTGTACACTTGTATATCTTTTTCAAATGATAAAAAGATTTTCTCTTTTGAGCATATATTTATTCAGCTAAGAGTTACCCGTAACCCCTATTTTTCTTGGTAATAAAATGATGAAAACTATTTTATTTGTTAAAAAATGAACATATTTGTGGCTTAAACCGATAAAAACAGAAAACGATTTCTTAAAAGAAATAAAACTTCAATCCGCAGTCATGAAATATGAAAATTAACGAGTCAACGTCCTTAATAGGTATTTGAGATGAAAGTGTGTATTGTTATAGATGTCTTTCAAATTGAATGGCTGTAGCTAACTTTTGCCAGAAAGAATAGAAAAAATGCATCACAGTTGATGGATTATGCCTCCGAAGTTGGCTGACAAGTAACCGCCCTATACACTAAATTAAGCGCGTGTCTTGAAAGCGATGTATATCGGAACCAAATTCGTGTTTTATTATTTCAAAATGAGATTCGTCATTTGCATGGTTATTTAATGGGGGGCGCTGATATCAGCACAAAACCTTTAATTCATTTTACCGATATTTGAAGGAATTTTAGATTCTGTATAATGTAGCCTTTTTAAATACTTCGTTTCTCAAAATCAGTTTAATACGTTTTGAAATACCAAACTAAAAGATGATTTTGGTAGGCAAATTCTAGTGCAAACTGTTAATAAATGAAAATTTGGTAAAACATTTTTCATGAATTTGTATTAAAATTTGATTTAATATGTATTAAATGTTTATATGTAGAAGCGAACTATCTAAATTCTTGCTGATTCGATAATAATAAATTTGCATTGAGTTTGTTTTTTTTTGGCATTTAGAAGCCTTTTATCTGTATAATTTCACTTCACAGATTAGCAAAGTTAAACATTTTTATTAACTATAAAACGAATTGATTTCTTTACATCTTGTATATAAGTATAACATTTTGATTGTATGTATAAAAGCCAAATATCATTTGGCTGAAATATGCCACCCAAACAATATATATGTGTATGTGATGGTCTTTTAATGACTTCTTTGATAGGACGTAACTACACTATTTACACCCGCAGAACATTGTTTGACCAAACAAAATCTTAAGTTTTTATATTTGTTTTGCAGCAAGCATTGCGAAGTCAAGTACAACAATCACTGGTACTTTTACTACTACTACCGCTGCTTCCCAGAATGGAGGTAAAGTTGATTTCTTTATAGGGAGTATATCAGGAAAAATGCTATTAAAATAAAATTATTATTACTGTGGATAAAAAGCATTAAACTTCATGTATCTCTGAAAAATAAGATCTGAAGGGTTTTGTATGTCAAATCTAACAGAAGGTGATAAAATCCATGTTTGAATTGGAGTGGTAAACTTGAAAAGAACTTCTCATTTTAAAAAAAGACAACACTTAAATACTGGTTGACGACCTTCATGTCGTCATTCGGACTTTTTCTAAGATAAACGGATCAACTGGAAATCAAAATGAAATTACGAGACTCATTTAATACATCACAAATTATATCGCATTTTAAGTGTGTGTGTGTGGGGGTTGGGAGGGGGGGGGGGTTCTGATATATTCCCTTAAACACTGTACAAAAAATTACGTGTTGCCGTTTGTTTTGATGTCAAGTCTTGTAAATTCGTCTTACTTGTACAAATCCAAATGACATAAATATCCTGGTTTTTATATATCAAACTTACTATCCTGGTATTTATACACCAAACTATCTTGGTATTTATATATCAAACTTACTATCCTGGTATTTATACACCAAACTATCTTGGTATTTATATATCAAACTAACTATCCTGGTATTTATACACCAAACTATCTTGGTATTTATATATCAAACTAACTATCCTGGTATTTATATACCAAACTATCTTGGTATTTACATATCAAACTATCCAAGTATGTATCTATCAAATTATACTGGTATTTATATATCAATCTATCTCAGTATTAAAATTAACAACTTAGCGTTGTTCAACATATTGTTAAGACATCATATTGTCTGGTGTTTTTTTTTTTAATTGGGTTCAACAGATTTTAGGTTGTATATAACATATTCTAGTCTATGAATGGATGAAGACCTCAGAATAAAGATGAATAAAACCACCCGCCTTCCACAAGCAACTGGCAAAATCTCTCACATACAGTTGTTGGAGCAAGCGATGCTCGAATCAACGACCTTAGCTGTTAGAGATAAATGATCTTGAGACGGCACCTGAGACCACTCGGTCACGGAGGATCACTTTTGTTAATGTGATAAAATACCAAATCAGATATATATTATTGTACTAAACACAGATTTTCTTATTTTTTTTATAGGAGCATTTTCTTCCCTGCACGGTGTGTGACATTCACCGACGGCCAGACGCCCGTCTGGACCACTAAATGGATCGTTCGCTATGTACCACGTGGGTGCTGCTGTAAACGCTTTTGGCGATACAAAACACTAACACAGTTCTGCCCCGCACCATAACGTCACACAAGTGTGCGCTATCACAGCAACACATTGTTTCTTCTGTTTTGAGTATGCCATTCAACTTTTTTTCGAATACATAATATTGAATTATGTACAAATCAAAACTGCGTAAGAACAAACAGAAACGTATGATGTAATAATATAGTTTTAGAAGCAAAAACTGGTAAAAATCATCTAAAAACAGAGCTGATGTTTGAGCCTTATCTATAAATAGTTTATTAATTTGTTAAACATGAATTCATAATATGTTTTTTGACTACCAGCTGTGCCTATTCCTACAACAATAAATGGATGTAAACAGAAGTTCTATCACACACGCATCTTATAAATTATGTAAATAATAAAATGGAAGCTAGTTAAACAAGGAAGATATGAAACAATTGTGTTGGAAAAAAATAAATAATGATTAAAATCAAATACTAATATTATATACATATGATGCCCTTTAAGATGTATAATCGCCTCATTTAAACGGTTGCTAAATTGACAAATCTGCTTGTATTCTATGGTGTTTCGAACGTCTGTTTCATCTCACAAGTTTCCTATAAAGCTTTATAGGCTAACCATGTCAGAAGTATCATCTTAGCTGACAAGCCCTTTTTGCTATCCATTAACTCGAACCCGTTTGCTCGAGTGGGATGTTCACATGTGGTCGCAATACTAATAGCTTGACCCATGGTATATCCGCCGTCCTGGAGGCACGGTTCGTTGGTCCATTGTGTGTACTATTACTTCGTATATTGAATAAATCATTATTTAGTATTTATTGTTGTTGTATTTGCGTATAACAATTATAAACCAAATAAGCTATTATGAAACTACGCCATTCTATTGAGAGTTGGACTCGTCAATACAGGTGCCACATTAATATTGATTCTATTGTATTGTATTATTTATGTAACAAATAAATATGTTTCATCCCCAATACGGTAGACCCAATCTAAAAATAGAATGACGTAGTTTCAAAATAGCGTATTGCGGTTATACTCCGTATTGCTGTTTACAAATTTGACGAGTTTTTTTGGTTTGACATTAACACAACACGTTTTCTGCATATATTAAAGGTCCGCCAACTTGTCCGTCTGTCCTATCGTCATTCCACTTAACTTTCCACTCATTTTATTTTATTCAAATGAATGATTTTAAAATTGAAATAAAATGAATGGTCATGCAGAGCATGCTCTGCGAAATGAATAAATAGTAATGGTATACTACACCTTAATATACAGCGATACCTGCACAACACACACATGCACACACATGTATAAATACATAAAAGTCTCTATATATATTATTACCTTGATTGTGAGACAAGTCATTACATCTTAGACCGATCATGTTCAAGGTATATACCTGGGTTGTACCAAGGACACCACACAATGCCGCGGCGGAGAATAGAACCCACGACACTCAAATCCTGGGTACAATGCTCTGCCACCGGATCACGCGCTCAACCAGAAAGGGTATAAATTCTCGCTCTGCTGGTAAATTCAGTAAGGTCACAAAGCAAGTTTAGTTCAAATCTTTCTACTGTTACACGTCGGATTGGTTTGTGATCAAGGACGGGAAACGCAGTCAGTGTATACTAGTTCTTCTTTAGTCTAAACACATTTTATTTCATAGGTCCCCGTTATGTAACAGTGTTTAAATGCATGTCAAATTGTTGTATATTTGCGATAATGCACAACTATGATGTGTAGAATTGTAAAAGAATTACTTATAACTACTCGATATATAGAACATGTCACGTGGTTTTGGGACAACCATCGTATTTTCTGGTATTCGCCATTGATTTAAGTTTACAAACTGGTATGAATGTGAATTGGGTTGGGTTTAGAACTGAAAAATACTAATCGTTTGTATGATGACATATTTCTGCTACCAGTTATCCACTTAACTTATGCGGTAAGTTTCTAGGTAACCACCTAACTTTCGCAAAATGGTTATCTAGTTAACTAAAACGTTAAGTTTCTAATAAAAATAAACGACATGATTAAAATAAATTACTGTAAGTGTCCAATACTGCCGTCTCTTATCTAATTAACTATTGCGAAATGTAATGCGTAAACTCAAACATAAGCTTGATAGAACATCTCTTGAAATTATCTTTATATCCTTTATCAGACCCCTATTAGAGTACGATGACATTATTTGGGACAATTGTACTGACTATCAAAACACTATCTTGACAAAATCCGAAGCTGCGAGGATTGTCATCGGAGCAATCAAATTAGTTGCGCTCCATGACCTTCATAAAATGTAGGATGGAAATCACTCGTATGTATAAACTGTTTTTATCATGACATTCCGTGTACATTAAGTGGCATACCACAGCAAGTTTGGACCTTTGTATAGCTTTGTATGTATCCCGTTTCCTATCGTAGATGATGTTAAAGGCTACCATGGACATGCTCGTTACTACCAGTCTGTTCACGTCGGAGAGCTATTATACTTATGGTGGTTTTAAACGTTTTAACGATAATTTTAGGATGTCTGGCAGGTTATGGAATCAATTAGATTGAGTCATCAAGAATAACATCTTGATTGAGTTTAACTAGTTGTACACTGGGTTTCATTTTAAGGTCAGTTCTAAGTTCTAAAGTCATCGCCAGTGATTGTTTGTAAAATAATGATAGGACAGGATAATACAGGCACACGGCACGGTACGGTACGGCACGGCAAGGCAAGGCAGAGAGAGAGAGAGAGAGAGAGAGAGAGAGAGAGAGAGAGAGAGGGGAGAGAGACAAGAAATAAAAAGTAGGGGCGTAGCAAGTTTAGTAACAAAAAAATGAATAAACGGGGTTTACCTTTAAGTACACAGTCATGCTGCTTATGTATTAAACTGTTACATAAACATTAATTCACAAAATTAACAGTCACATTCACATTAAAAATAAAAATAAAAACAATGCATCTACTCGTTTTTTACCAATCAGGAATCTGTCATACGATACTACGCAAGTTACCGCCAAGTCAAACTTTACCGGTTCACGCACGTCTTTTTTTACCGGAGTCTCACCTTAAGAGAAACCAAACTTAAATGATCGCTTGATTTCGAAATTACTCGATAGCGTAATTAGTCACGTTTGCTTTTCTTTCTGGAAATCGATGTTTGATCCTCATAACAAATCGGGCATTGTGTAGACATTGTGAACTGTTAAAACAATAGTTTTGTCATAGTCAAAATCGTCTACCAGCTGATGCATTGGTCACGCTATTCAAAGGGAATATATCAGGAATAAAGCTATAAATAAAATATTTATTATAATGGATAAATAGCATCTCATTATCATTAATAAATAATATTCAAATGGTTTGGTATGTCAAATCCACCAGACGGTGATAAAATCGATATATATATATATATGGAGTGGTAAACTTCAAACGAAATCCCCAGTCGAAAAATAGACAGCACTTAAATACTGCTTGACGTCATTTGGACTGTTTCTAAGATGAAACAATTCTTACTACGTGTCAGCCTGTACCAATGGCGGATCTACTCTTTAACTTCGCCCAACCCCGATTAACTCCTACATTTTATCAAAAATTACTATATTTCTACTGTAAAACATGTGTGCTCGTTCAAATTGTGTGCTGCAACCTTCAAAACTGATATCCTGGATCCGCCCCTGTGCATAACGGATTAAATTGAAATTAAAAAAAAATCACGTGACCCATTTAATACGTCACAAGATATGTTTCACTTTTAAGTCTAACCTAGGTGCGTAGCCCAAGTTAGGAAACCTTTTTTTTATATATTATTAAGGTAGTTCGCGGCGTTCCTTTCGGATATTTTACCTCTGAAGTTAATTAACAAATAGCTGTATATTTATACTATGAAGTATCAGATTTCGTTTCAGCTTTGCTTTTTTTAATACAATCCCACAGAATTTCGTTTACAGCGCCCCCTAGCAGTGATTTTTTGACGATTTTCACCGTTTTTTCTTTTAAAATGGTCAATATTAATTAAAAAGTGTTTTTAATAACATTAACAAATCACTTATTTTATTTCCTGTGATGGGATTACAACTTTAATACAGAAAAAACACAATTTATGTTACCTTTACATCTAATCACTACGCCGGGGTCGATTAAAAAGTGGGTATTTAAACAACACACATTTTGAACATCCACACTTGATTGCTTGAGTTTTTCATCAATTCGAATTCAAATTAAAAAGAAACTCTTAAATACATATGATGTTTGCCTGCTATTCCGGACGATGTAGTGTTTTATGGCATTTTCTTGGCGTCGTCTGAAATCACGAGCAAACGTCGTGTTTTTTTAAGTGTTTGATTTAAATCTAAATTCAAATTTATGTAAATAACCCCCTCTTTTTATACGGTCATAGTTTAGTGAAATTTATATTGTTTAACCTATATGAAATTCAATAACTTGTACCAGAGCTTTTCGAGTAATTTTTAAAACCGCATTTATATCGACCCCGGCGTAATGAATAGTTGTGAAGGAAATACAAAGTGTAATTCATCTGCATGAAAGTTATAATCTTATCACAGAAAATAAAATAAATAATTTGATAATGTTATGATTGAAAAACTTCAGTATTGATTATTTTACAAGGGAAAAACTGCAAAAATCGTCCAAGAATACGTACGACCAAGGGGCGCTGTTAACGAGAAACTGCGATACTATATTAAAAAAAACAAAGTTTAAACAAAAACTGAGACTTCATAGATCAGTTATATAGATGTTTTATAAAATACGCTGTTTAAGGAGGTTGATTATATATAGATTAGAAAATCTAGTGCCCATTAAAAAGATCTATAGTTGAGTAAGGATGTTGTGTATTAAGTGAGAAAATCTAGAGTCGCGTATGAAAATATAGTGTCAAATAAGGAAATTGAATGTCATGAAAGGATGTTGAGTATATATAGAATAAAAAATCTAGTGCCAAGTAAGAAAATTCTATATTCGAGTAAGGATATTGTGTATCGAGTGAGAAAAATTAGTGTCGCGTATAAAAATATAGTGTCATATAAGGAAATAATGTCGTTTAAGCATGTTGAGTATATATAGATCAGAAAGTCTAGTGCTCATTAAGAAAAATCTATAGTCGAGTGAGGATGTTGTGTATCAAGTGAGAAAATCTAGTGTTGCATATGAAAATATAGTGCAATATAAGGAATTTGAATATTGTGTATGTATGTTGAGTATATAAAGATTAAAAAATCTAGTGTCCAGTAAGAAAAATCTATAGTTGAGTATTGATGTTGTATATCGAGAGAGAAAAGTTACGAAACGTGTGTTTATCATGCTTGTCTTGCGTAATTTAAGTACTAACCAAGTGTAATATTCTTATCATGCAGGTAATTTGTCCTGTATAATTTAGGTACAACCGTGTGCTTATTATGTAATTGGTGATTGACTTGTGTAATTTAGGTACCAAACGTGTGTTTCTCATGGGTTAGTGCCTGTCTTGCGTATATTCGGCATCAAACGTGTGGTTCTCCTGCAATTGATGCTTGTCTTGTGTAATTAAAGTACCAAGCACGTGCTTATCATGCAGGTAGAGCTTGTCTTGTGCAATATAGGTACCAAACGCGTGCATATCATGCCGTTGGTGACTGTCTTTGGTATTTTAGGTATCAAACGTGTGGTTCTCGTATGCGGTTGTTGCCTATATTGTGTAATTTGGTACCGGCCGTGTGGTTCTCATGCCGTTGGTACATGTCTTGTGTATTTTATGTGTCAAACGTGTGGTTCTCATGCCGTAAGTGCTTAAATTGTGTTATTTGGTACCAGACGTGTGGTTCTCATGCCGTTGGTACATGTCTTGTGTAATTTATGTAGCAAACGTGTGGTTCGCATGCAGTTGGTGCTTTTCTTATGTAATTTAAGTACCAAATAAACAAGTTCCAATGCTGTTAGTGCTTTAATCGTCTTATTTGGGTATCAAACAAGTGCATATCATGCAGTTAGTGCTTATCTTTTGTAATCAAGTACCAATCTTGTATTATAATTCAGGCACTAAACACGTGGTTCTCATGCCTTTAGTGCCCGTCTTGTGTAAACATCTCCGATTTTGGTAAACTTTCTATATTTTTTAACACATAATTCCCTAAATCTACCAAAACTGTCCATGTGATGTATTGGACTATTTATTGATATACACAAAGAACTGAAAAGAAAAAAGATTACAAGAAAATAAAGTTGGAAAGAATCCGCAAAACAAGAATGAAGTAAAGATTGAAAGGATAAGAAGAATGAAGTATGAAAAGAAAAGAAAAGAAGAATGAGGTAAGAGAAGACAGTAAAACAATAATGAAGTTAAGATGGAAAGGAAAACAAGTATGAAGTAAGGATTGAAAAGAAATCAAGATTGAAATAAGAACGGAAAAGAAAACAAGAATGAATTAAAGATGGAAAGGATAAGAAGAATGAAGTATGAAAATGAAAAGAAAAATAAGGTAAGAAAAGAAAGGAAAACAAGAATGTAAAAAACAATAATGAAGTAAGGGTGGAACGAAAAAATTACAAGAATGAAGTTTGAACTAAGTATACAAAAGATTGAAGTTAAAAGTAAGTATGAAATAAAAACATAGTATGAGTATTGTAAGCTAAGAATTTTGAAGAAAAAAAAAAGTAGGTGCAGAAGGATATGAGAATATGTAAGAATATAGGAAAGGCGCTTAATCCTCCACGACCGGTGATTAAGCAATTGTAAGAATACAACCGTAGTTTGGTTGACCCCATGGATGGGGATTTATAAACAAGTGGCTATTCACTTAACTGGTAAACCGCCGCGATATAAAGTAACGATAGATAAACATATATTAAGATCTTTTATATACCTGAGATAAAACTTTTATCATGTTAAAAACATTTGCATACCATGATTATTATTAAATGATAAAAATATTTTTATTTCGTCATTATATAAATGAATATATATTTTATCTGTTGTTATATTTTCCACATTTTTAGTTTCACTATAATACTCGATTTGTTTATTTATTTTAAAAGAAAAAGGGACATAATATATGGTTTATTGAAATAGCTATTAATAACATTGATAATCCATTGCCAAAGGCATCTTCACAGGTTTCATCGCGATCTGTTAACGGCCACGTGTGATTGAGAATCAGTACATATACATGTACATGTAAATTGTTACATTTTGTCTTTGCAATAAGTTATCTTGTCTAGTCGGTTCAAAGTTACATGTCATCAAATGGGATGTAACCAGTCTGGAAATAAGTGTTACACAACCGTTCCGTCAAAAACAAGTCATACATATTATGTTTTGATTGTCCGTTGTCCGTTGTCAGTGTTTTTATTATTTCTGCTTTCTTGGAATCATGGAACTGATATGAGGAGTGTTGCACGTTTCATATGAATTACTATAGAGTGACTACTTCCTTCTAAACCAAAATAATATTTTCAAGCACGAGGACAAGTGCTAGACTGCTTGTCATCAGTTTAACTGAAATGAGTTTTAGGGTCGCTTTTATTTATTATTTTTGAATTGAAATACTTGGTGGTGAAAACAGTACTGACAGTAAAATCCATGAAACACAGCGTGATAATACAGAAAAAGTCCAAAAGAAGGTGCCATTTTGGTGAATATGGATTTTGGTACATGTAAACAATCTCGGTTTTCTCGAATTGCGTCTTTTGTGGTGATAGCTGCAAGGTAGGAATGAACTACCGATGGAAGACAATATACTTAGTTACATCTTGGAAATATGCATTAAGAAAAATAATGGGTATAAAAAAATACCGTGTTTTTCTGTGCCTTGATGTAACTTTTACAAACAAAAATCCGCCATTTTTGACGCGTCCGCTCATTTTTACCGCCTAAGAACACATACCCTCAAAATACGTTCGCCCCCCCCCCCCCCCCCCCCCCCAACCCCCCTTTCTGTAGAGGTACCATTACCGTGCGCGACGTCTTAGCGTCTTTGGTATTGGATTTATAAAATATCAGATTCTATGATATAACTGTAACAATAACAAATCTCCGAATTTCCGGTTTTAAGCAAAGTGCGTTCGGAAACTGTCCGGAATTGGTTTCACTAAAATCAATCACAAATACAGTTGTTTATAAACGACATTATAAAACTATTACATTAATTTCTAGAAAGTAACAAGTATTGTAGTATAGATCAACACACAGATTTGTTCAAGTTATATTTTTTCGGCTATGTACAGTTAGATAATTTCGTGGACATAAAATGTCTAGGTGATGCTTCTTTAAAGAATAAGCAGAGCGGTATTTCTCACATGCACATATTGATTATCTTATAGTGGAGCGCGTGGTCCAGTGGTAAAGCACCAAACCCACGATCGTAGGGTCGTGGGTTCGATCCTCCGCCACGGCTATGTGTGGGGTCCTTGAGCAAGACCATTTTCCGCATATGCTTAGTACTGGTTCTAAACAGGAAGACTTCGAGCGTGATTTGCCTAAGTTGTAAGAAATTGTTTAACACTTGAAGTAAAATAAATAAGTTTGAACTACTGGTTATCTTATACTAGGAAGTTCTACTTTTACGCTGAGTTTCTACGTAAGTTATTTTAATTGTGATAAGATAAGCTCCGTGATTATTTAACTGACTGTCTGTGTGTTAGGTCCATATAAGGAGAGAAATTATGGCTGTAAAGACAGGTAATATTAAATTTGATAACTTTTTTTTCTATAGACTTGAAGGTGAAAAGCAAATTTTAATGCTGCGACGTTTGTAAATAAATATTGACTTATTTATATTGCAAGTACATGTAACGAATTGATTAGTGACAATGAAGAAATATAGTGAATGAATAACAAATAACAGCTGGTTTTATTATTGTTATATTTTATCTCGATAACAGCGTATAACGTAGTATATCAAAGTGTATACGAATTTAGAAATTGGTCATCGTTTATAACAATTGACAACTTGTACGCTATGAAACTATATAAGGATATATTGTGGTTCACAATACGTGTAATCGTGTATAAATGTATACCTTAGTAATAGTGATGTAGATGTGTAGATATTGACCACTGTATCAATGTATACAGATGTGTTGTCGATCTTGTGACAGTGTAAAAATGTACAACTCATAATGATGTAGATGTGTAGATATTGACCACCGTGTAAATGTATACAAATGTGTTGTCGATCTTGTGACAGTGTATAAATGTACAACTCATTGTGATGTAGATGTGTAGAACTTGACCACCGTGTAAATGTATACAAATGTGTTGTCGATCTTGTGACAGTGTATGAATGTACAACTCATTATGATGTAGATGTGTAGATATTGACCACCGTATAAATGTATACAAATGTGTTGTCGATCTTGTGACAGTGTATAAATGTACAACTCATTGTGATGTAGATGTGTAGAACTTGACCACCGTGTAAATGTATACAAATATGTTGTCGATCTTGTGACAGTGTATAAGTGTCAACTTATAATAATGTAGATGTGTAGATATTGACCACTGTATAAATGTATACAGATATGTTGTCGATCTTGTGACAGTGTATAAATGTACAACTCATTATGATGTAGATGTGTAGATATTGACCACTGTGTCAATGTATACAGTTTAGTTGTCGATCTTGTGACAGTGTAAAAATGTACAACACATAATGATGAAGATCTGTAGAACTTGACCCCTGTGTAAATGTATACAGTTTAGTTGTCGATCTTGTGACAGTGTATAAATGTTCAACTCATTATGATGAAGATCTGTAGAACTTGACCTCTGTGTAAATGTATACAGATGTGTTGTCGATCTTGTGACAGTGTATAAATGTACAACTCATTATGATGTAGATGTGTAGAACTTGACCTCTGTGTAAATATATACAGATGTATTGTCGATCTTGTGACAGTGTATCAATGTACAACTCATTATGATGAAGATCTGTAGAACTTGACCACCGTGTAAATGTATACAGATGTATTGTCGATCTTGTGACAGTGTATAAATGTACAACCCATTATGATGAAGATCTGTAGAACTTGACCACCGTGTAAATGTATACAGATGTGTTGTCGATCTTGTGACAGTGTATAAATGTACAACTCATTATGTTGAAGATCTGTAGAACTTGACCACCGTGTAAATGTATACAGATGTATTGTCGATCTTGTGACAATGTATAAATGTACACCTCATTATGATGTAGATCTGTAGAATTTGACCACCGTGTAAATGTATACAAATGTGTTGTCGATCTTGTGACAGTGTATAAATGTACAACCCATTATGATGTAGATCTGTAGAACTTAACCACCGTGTAAATGTATACAGATGTGTTGTCGATCTTGTGACAGTGTATAAATGTACAACTCATTATGATGTAGATCTGTAGAACTTAACCACCGTGTAAATGTATACAGATGTGTTGTCGATCTTGTGACTGTGTATAAATGAACACCTCATTATGATGTAGATCTGTAGAACTTAACCACCCTGTAAATGTATACAGATGTGTTGTCGATCTTGTGACTGTGAATAAATGAACAACTCATTTTGATGTAGATTTGTAGAACTTGACCACCGTGTAAATATTTACAGATGTATTGTCGATCTTATGACAGTGTATAAATGTACAACTCATTATGATGTAGATCTGTAGAACTTGACCATCGTGTAAATGTATACAGATGAATTGTCGATCTTGTGACAGTGTATAAATGTACAACTCATTATGATGTAGATCTGTAGAGCTTGACCACCGTGTAAATGTATACAGATGTCTTGTCGATCTTGTGACAGTGTATAAATGTACAACTCATTATGATGTAGATGTGTAGATATTGACCACTGTATCAATGTATACAAATGTGTGATCGATCTTGTGTCTGTGTAAAAATATACAACTCATTATGATAAAGATGTGTAGATATTGACCTCTGTGTAAATGTATACAGATGTGTTGTCGATCTTGTGACAGTGTATAAATGTACAACCCATTATGGTGAAGATCTGTAGAACTTGACCTCTGTGTAAATGTATACAGATGTGTTGTCGATCTTGTGACAGTGTATAAATGTACAACTCATTATGACGAAGATCTGTAGAACTTGACCTCTGTGTAAATGTATACAGATGTGTTGTCGATCTTGTGACAGTGTATTAATGTATAACTCATTATGATGAAGATCTGTAGAACTTGACCACCGTGTAAATGTATACAGATGTATTGTCGATCTTGTGACAGTGTATAAATGTACAACCCATTATGATGAAGATCTGTAGAACTTGACCACCGTGTAAATGTATACAGATGTGTTGTCGATCTTGTGACAGTGTATCAATGTACAACTCATTATGTTGAAGATCTGTAGAACTTGACCACCGTGTAAATGTATACAGATGTATTGTCGATCTTGTGACAATGTATAAATGTACACCTCATTATGATGTAGATCTGTAGAATTTGACCACCGTGTAAATGTATACAAATGTGTTGTCGATCTTGTGACAGTGTATAAATGTACAACCCATTATGATGTAGATCTGTAGAACTTGACCACCGTGTAAATGTATACAGATGTGTTGTCGATCTTGTGACAGTGTATAAATGTACAACTCATTATGATGTAGATCTGTAGAACTTAACCACCGTGTAAATGTATACAGATGTGTTGTCGATCTTGTGACTGTGTATAAATGAACACCTCATTATGATGTAGATCTGTAGAACTTAACCACCCTGTAAATGTATACAGATGTGTTGTCGATCTTGTGACTGTGAATAAATGAACAACTCATTTTGATGTAGATTTGTAGAACTTGACCACCGTGTAAATATTTACAGATGTATTGTCGATCTTATGACAGTGTATAAATGTACAACTCATTATGATGTAGATCTGTAGAACTTGACCATCGTGTAAATGTATACAGATGAATTGTCGATCTTGTGACAGTGTATAAATGTACAACTCATTATGATGTAGATCTGTAGAGCTTGACCACCGTGTAAATGTATACAGATGTCTTGTCGATCTTGTGACAGTGTATAAATGTACAACTCATAATGATGTAGATGTGTAGATATTGACCACTGTATCAATGTATACACATGTGTGATCGATCTTGTGTCTGTGTAAAAATATACAACTCATTATGATAAAGATGTGTAGATATTGACCTCTGTGTAAATGTATACAGATGTGTTGTCGATCTTGTGACAGTGTATAAATGTACAACCCATTATGGTGAAGATCTGTAGAACTTGACCTCTGTGTAAATGTATACAGATGTGTTGTCGATCTTGTGACAGTGTATAAATGTACAACTCATTATGACGAAGATCTGTAGAACTTGACCTCTGTGTAAATGTATACAGATGTGTTGTCGATCTTGTGACAGTGTATTAATGTATAACTCATTATGATGAAGATCTGTAGAACTTGACCACCGTGTAAATGTATACAGATGTGTTGTCGATCTTGTGACAGTGTATAAATGTACAACTCATTATGATGAAGATCTGTAGAACTTGACCACCGTGTAAATGTATACAGTTTAGTTGTCGATCTTGTGACTGTGTATAAATATACAACCCATTATGATGAAGATCTGTAGAACTTGACCTCTGTGTAAATGTATACAGTTGTGTTGTCGATCTTGTGACAGTGTATAAATATACAACCCATTATGATGAAGATCTGTAGAACTTGACCTCTGTGTAAATGTATACAGATGTGTTGTCGATCTTGTGACAGTGTATAAATGTACAACTCATTATGATGAAGATCTGTAGAACTTGACCTCTGTGTAAATGTATACAGATGTGTTGTCGATCTTGTGACAGTGTATAAATATACAACCCATTATGATGAAGATCTGTAGAACTTGACCTCTGTGTAAATGTATACAGATGTGTTGTCGATCTTGTGACAGTGTATAAATGTACAACTCATTATGATGAAGATCTGTAGAACTTGACCTCTGTGTAAATGTATACAGATGTATTGTCGATCTTGTGACAGTGTATAAATGTACAACTCATTATGATGAAGATCTGTAGAACTTGACCACCGTGTAAATGTATACAGATGTGTTGTCGATCTTGTGACAGTGTATAAATATACAACCCATTATGATGAAGATCTGTAGAACTTGACCTCTGTGTAAATGTATACAGATGTGTTGTCGATCTTATGACAGTGTATAAATGTACACCTCATTATGTTGAAGATCTGTAGAACTTGACCACCGTGTAAATGTATACAGTTGTGTTGTCGATCTTGTGACAGTGTATAAATGTACAACTCATTATGATGAAGATCTGTAGAACTTGACCACCGTGTAAATGTATACAGATGTATTGTCGATCTTGTGACAGTGTATAAATGTACAACTCATAATGATGTTGATCTGTAGAAATTGACCACCGTGTAAATATATACAGATGTGTTGTTGATCTTGTGACTGTGAATAAATGAACAACTCATTGTGATGTAGATCTGTAGAATTTGACCACCGTTTAATGTAAAACTATTTTATTTCAACATGAAACTAGGTAAATTTCGATCACCGTGTACTCAGTTTTAAGGACGATTGCTATAGTTTGTCATGCGCACCAACTCCGCGCACAAAGGGAAGCAATTGTGTCGAGACCTGCCAAAGTAGCTATACACCGCTATACTACAACTGACCTTAATTCGGATGGTACAATCATTTACGTCTCTTACCTTGTGTTCAATATATGAAATATGCATACCGGTATAAAATAATTGTTCATAGCAATTTAATCTAAATATGAAATATAATAGAAATCTTAATATTTAACCAAATATGCTCATTTTGTATAAAAACGTTAATTTTGCAACTGCAATTTACTTAACGATGGCATAGTTTAAGAACTATTTTTTCTCAAATTACGCTGTAAAGTGTATTTTTTGTTTTGATTGAAATTAGAATAGGTATCAGAGAGTATTTTGTGAGGTTTTAAGAAAAATTTATCCATACATTATATCAAAATATTTGAAAAAAAACGCTATATATTTATTACAACATTGAAAACAATTGGCACTCTCCCGAAATGATTTTGTTTTTATAAAACCCAATCAGTTAAATTCAAGCGTATAATAACATTTCAATAACAATTGTTGTTATATGCATGCATCTCTGTATTAGTTTTAATCCAATACTAGTTGTAACTAATTTTAAATATTTGTTTGTAAAATCTACATTTTTTTCTCCAAATTACAAGAACCGGTATGTTTATGAGGAGGTAATACCAAAAAATCTGTAAGGTGACATGTGTTTTTTTTATTTTCGATATTGCATGAACATACATTAAACTAAAATACTGGGAAGTTTCATAACATTTTATCCGTAGGAAAAAAAGTGACAAAACTATAGCAATCGTCTTTAAAACTCGATCACGGTGTATAGTCTTGTAGAACTTGATCCCCGCAAATACAGAAACTGATTATGACCATATGTATAAGGATGTAAAACTTGATCATCGTAAACAAGATATCAGAATTCGATTACCAAAAGACCACAGAACAAGTTTGTCATATATATAAGGATGCTTATCGTGAACGCGATAAACTAATGCACAATTGTAGAGTTGATCACCGTGCAATTTACTTTAAAATTTCCTTATCGCTGTTGTACTTCGTATGACTGGTAGCTTATCTCTATTGGGCGAATCTACTTTAATAAACATCAGGAAAAAAATAGTTTCGTCCGTCAAAGTGGAACAGGTCATTGACTACATTTGCTATGGTCTTAGGTTACCTCATATGGAATTAATAGTTCCTTTGTATTGGAAGTTCGGGGGTTGAGACAAATTGGGCATTGCAAAACATAGATGATTATTTGTTCTGCCATACCAGCCTAACACATGAAGGCTTTGCTTTTAACCCTTTACTCCATAGATACTGGTTTTCCCACACCAATCACAGAAAGGTCTTTGAAAACAGTACAGGAAGAGTTCAGATTGCTCGTTACGAGCAATCTGAACACTTCCTGCACTGTTTTCCATTCTGTCAGTTAAAATATACATCATTCACCCAATAATTCAAAAGTCTTCTATATTAGGTATCCAAAGGCGTCTGTATAAGAGGTGTCCAAAGGCGTCTATATTAGAGGTGTCCAAAGATGTCTATATTAGAGGTGTCCAAAGGCGTCTATATTAGAGGTGTCCAAAGGCATCTATATTAGAGGTGTCCAAAGGCGTCTGTATAAGAGGTGTCCAAAGGCGTCTATATTAGAGGTGTCCAAAGATGTCTATATTAGAGGTGTCCAAAGGCATCTATATTAAAGGTGTCCAAAGGCGTCTATATTAGAGGTGTCCAAAGGCATCTATATTAGAGGTGTCCAAAGGCGTCTATATTAGAGGTGTCCAAAGGCATCTATATTAGAGGTGTCCAAAGGCGTCTATATTAGAGGTGTCCAAAGGCATCTATATTAGAGGTGTCCAAAGGCGTCTGTATAAGAGGTGTCCAAAGGCGTCTATATTAGAGGTGTCCAAAGGCGTCTATATTAGAGGTGTCCAAAGGCGTCTGTATGAAGTAAAGGGTTAACAAACTATTTTTTTTTGGAAAAAAAGAAAGAAACAAATGGTTGAAAAATATGCTATCCACGTGATTTCAGAATAACCATAGCTTGGTCCCAATAACTATTTTGCTGCAGTTAACTTTCATTTCTGGCCTATCTTGAACTATTGCCTGTTTCTTGTATATCATGGTCATTCCTAGTAGTTTTCCTCAAATATTAAATATTTAAGTAGTGTTTAAACATGTTAGTCAGGGCCTTCAGTATCAAAACTGCTCGACATATCTTTCTTTAAAAGTAAGTCACCAATGGAAACATGCCTTTAAATTATATCAATGGTGTATTTCTGTAATTGAAGCATCATTCTTTGTAACCGCAGTGGGACATCAGAGAGAGGTTTCTTCTTAATGAAAACGCTAACAAACAAAAATTAGGTTTTGTCTTTGATCCGTATGCTAATTGGGAAGACATCTTGTTTAATGGCTGCGCATTTTGATCCGTCTCAGCATAAATGTCAAAACAGGTCTCACTCTGCGTTATTGTATGTGTCATTTTGTCAAACTACGTCGGCTTGTCCAACAGGAATAATATATCATTTTTGATATAGAGCATAACGGACCTGTGATTTCTGCTAAGTTTGGTTCAAAGTTCTATTTTACACGGATCTAGCTGATGACCAGATTATAGTGTTTAAGTATGTAGAACTTGATCCCCGTGTATAAGTGTGTAGAACTTGATCACCGTGTATACGTGTGCAGAACTTGATCATCGTGTATAAGTATGTAGAACTTGATCACCGTGTATAAGTGTGTAGAACTCGATCACCGTGTATAAGTATGAAGAACTTGATCACCGTGTATAAGTGTGTAGAACTTGATCACCGTGTATAAGTATGTAGAACTTGATCACCGTGTATTAGTGTGTAGAACTTGGTTACCGTGTATAAGTATGTAGAACTTACTCGCAGTGTATAAGTGTGTAGAACTTGGTTACCGTGTATAAGTATGCAAAACTTGATCACCGTTTATAAGTGTGTAGAACTTGATCACCGTGTATAAGTATGTAGAACTTGATCACCATGTATAAGTGTGTAGAACTTAATCACCGTGTATAAGTGTGTAGAACTTGATCACCGTGTATAAGTATGTAGAACTTGATCACCGTGTATAGAACTTGGTTACCGTGTATAAGTATGTAGAACTTAGTCGCAGTGTATACGTGTGTAGAACTTATTCGCAGTGTATAAGTGTGTAGAACCTGATCAAAGTGTATAAGTGTATAGAAATCAATCACCGTGTATAAGTATGTAGAACCTAATCACAGTTTATAAGTATGTAGAACCTTATCACAGTGTAAATGTGTGTAGAACCTAATTACAGTTTATAAGTATATAGAACCTAACCACAGTGAATAATTGTTTAGAACCTAATCACAGTGAATAAGTATGTAGAACCTAATCACAGTGTATAAGTATATAGAACCTAATTACAGTGAATAAGTGTGTAGAACTTAACCACAGTGTATAAGTATGTAAAACCTTATCACAGTGTATAAGTGTGTAGAACCTAACCACAGTGTATAAGTATATAGACCCTATTCACAGTGAATAAGTGTGTAGAACCTTATCACAGTGTAAGTATATAGAACCTAATCACAGTGTATAAGTATGTAGAACCTAACCACAGTGTTTAAGTGTGTAAAACATGATCACAGTGTGTTGGTATGAAGAGCTTGGTTACCGTGTATAATTATGTAGAACTTAGTCGCTGTGTATACTTGTGTAGAAATTGTTCACCGTGTATAAGTGTGTAGAACTTGATCACCGTGTATAAGTGTGTAGAACTTGGTCACCGTGTATAACGATGTAAAACATGAACACCGTGTATAAGTATGTAGAAATTGGTTACCGTGTATAAGTGTGTAGAATCTGATCACAGTGCTATATGTATGTATAACCTAATCATAGTGTATAAGTGTGTAGAATCTAATCACAGTGTATGAGTATGTTAAACTTGATCACCGTGTATAAGTGTGTAGAACCTAATCACAGTGAATAAGTGTGTAGAACTTGATCACCGTGTATAAGTGCGTGGAACATGATCACCGCGAACAAGTGTGTATAACCTAATCATAGTGTATAAGTGTGTAAAACATGATCACCGTGTATAAGTGTGTATATCCTAATCACAGTGTATAAGTGTGTAGGAACTTGGTCACCGTGTATAAGTGTGTAAAACATGATCACCGTGTATAAGTGTGTTAAACATGATCACCGTTTATATGTGCGTAAAACTTGATCACCGTGTATAAGTGTGTAAAATGTATCACCGTGTATAAGTGCGTAGAACTTGATCACCGTGTTTATGTGCGTAGAACATGATCACCTTGTATAAGTGTGTAGAACTTGATCACCGTGTATCAGTGTGTAGAACTTGTATAAGTGTGTAGAACTTGATCACCGTGTGTAAGAGTGTAGAACTTGATCACCGTGTATAAGTGTGTAGAACATGATCACCGTGTATAAGTGTGTTGAACTTGATCACCGTGTATAACAATATAGCTCTAAACAAAGTGTATAAGAATGTAGAATCATGCACTCCATCACCGTGTATTACTAAGTAGAACATATAAAATCACAGTGTATTAACATAGCTGTCTTTTCATCTGATTCTAAATTGATAACAAAAAATATTATTTTTTTCAGAGATTAGACTTATTCTCCTGCTTCTTTACGTGTGTAGTGAGTATAGTTCATTATTTTACGTACATTGTTAATCCGAGCTAGTATAGCATTGACATACCTAATTTAAGACACATCTTGTGAGAAAGTCACCTTTCGCTTAGTGATATACATACCGGTTTCAGGATATAAGACAATTGCTGCTGAAAAACAGTTATTTACATAGTATATCTGAAACACCAGTAGGGGTCCGGACTTCTGGGTGTCATCTCCACTCCCCACACCATCTGGACCAACAAGCGTCCCTCTTCAAAGGACATGTTCACAGTTTCATCCGTATACAAAAGACATCCTCGGTAAACCTATAGCTTAATAAAAACATTGCCGTCCTTCTAGCCCAAATGAAGCATAGTTGAAGTTAATTCATCATATTGATATTCCTATAGTCTTTATAAAGTCTTGGCATTCCTGTAGCTAGAATGGAGCCTCAGTAAAGTTAATTCATTAAAGTGATATTCTCATAGCCTCAATAAGGCCCCGATATTCCTAAAGCCTTACTAACATCGGAGCATTCCTGTAGCCGGAATAGAGCCTCGGCAAAATGACTTATTCACAGTGACTTTACCATAGCCTTAATAAAACCTCGGCAAAATGTCTTGAAAATTTTATAGTCTACATTAAATCTCTGAATTACTATAAACTAAACGAAACCTTGGTAAAAAGATTTTATCACAGAGTGCCATTCCTATTAAGTTGTAATAAAGTTTCGACATTTACATAGCCTAAAACATCGGTATTACTATATCCTAAATGAAGCCTCGGTAAAGTAACGTTATCGCAGTGGTATTCCAATAACCTTTACCAAACCTCGGTATTGCTGTAGTCGCCTAAATTAAGACCTTGTTATTTCTATATATAAAATAAAGTCTTTGCTTTCCTATAATGTGAACACAGTATATACATTACAATAGCCTATATAAAGGTTTAGTATTACTAGTATCTTACTAAGTCTTGGTTTACCTATAGCCTGAACATAGTATTTACATTACAATAGCCTTAATAAAGGTTAAATATTTCTATTATCTTATTAAGTATTGGCTTTCTTATAGTCTGACGTAGTTTTTACTTTTGAATAGCCTTAATAAAGGTTTAGTATTTCTATTATCTTATTAAGTCTTGGCTTTCCAATAGCCTGACGTAGTATTTACATTAGAATAGCCTTAATAAAGGTTTGGTATTTCTATTATCTAAATAAGCTTTGGATTTCCTATAGTCTGAACACAGTTATACATTGCAATAGCCTTAATAAAGGTTTGGTATTTTTATTATCTTATTAAGCCTTGGCCTTCCTATAGCTGACGTAGTATTTACATTACAATAGCCTTAATAAAGGTTTAGTATTTCTATTATCTTATTAAGTCTTGGCTTTCCTGTAGCCTGACGTAGTATTTACATTACAATAGCCTTAATAAAGGTTAAGTATTACTATTATCTTATTAAGTCTTGGCTTTCCTATAGCCTGAAGTAGTTTTTACATTACAATAGCCTTAATAAAGGTTTAGTATTTCTATTATCTTATTAAGTCTTGGCTTTCCTGTAGCCTGACGTAGTATTTACATTATAATAGCCTTAATAAAGGTTTAGTATTACTATTATCTTATTAAGTCTTGGCTTTCCTATAGCCTGACGTAGTTTTTACATTACAATAGCCTTAATAAAGGTTTAGTATTACTAATATCTTATTTAGTCTTGGCTTTCCTATAGCCTGACGTAGTTTTTACACTACAATAGTCTTAATAAAGGTTTAGTATTTCTGTTATCTTATTAAGTCTTGGCTTTCCTATAGCCTGACGTAGTATTTACATTACAATAGCCTTAATAAAAGTTTGGTATTACTTTTATCTAATTAAGACTTGGCTTTCCTATAGTCTGAACACAGTATATACATTACAATAGCCTTAATAAAGGTTTAGTATTTCTATTATCTTATTAAGTCTTGGCTTTCCAATAGCCTGACGTAGTATTTACATTACACTAGCCTTAATAAAGGTTTAGTATTACTATTATCTTATTAAGTCTTGGCTTTCCTATAGCCTGACGTAGTTTTTACATTACAATAGCCTTAATAAAGGTTTAGTATTTCTTTTATATTATTAAGTCTTTGCTTTCCTATAGCCTGACGTAGTATTTATATTACAATAGCCTTAATAAAGGTTTGGTATTACTATTATCTTATTAATACTTGTCTTTCCTATAGTCTGAACACAGTATATACATTACAATAGCCTAAATAAAGGTTTAGTATTTCTATTATCTTATTAAGTCTTGGCTTTCCTATAGACTGACGTAGTTTTTACATTACAATAGCCTTAATTAAGGTTTGGTATTTCTATTATCTAAATATGCTTTGGCTTTCCTATAGTCTGAACACAGTATATACATTACAATAGCTTTGATAAAGGTTTGGTATTTCTATTATCTTATTAAGCCTTGGCTTTCCTATAGCCTGACGTAGTATTTACATTACAATAGCCTTAATAAAGGTTTAGTATTTCTATTATCTTATTAAGTCATGGCTTTCCTATAGCCTGACTTAGTATTTACATTACAATAGCCTTAATAAAGGTTTAGTATTTCTGGTATCTTATTAAGCCTTGGCTTTCCTATAGCCTGATGTAGTATTTGCATTACAATAGCCTTAATAAAGGTTTAGTATTTCTATTATCTTATTAAGTCGTGGCTTTCCTATAGCCTGACGTAGTATTTACATTACAATAGTCTTAATAAAGGTTTAGTATTTCTGTTATCTTATTAAGCCTTGGCTTTCCTTTAGCCTGACGTAGTATTTACATTACAATAGCCTTAATAAAGGTTTAGTATTTTTATTATCTTATTAAGTCTTGGCTTTCCTATAGCCTGACGTAGTATTTACATTACAATAGCCTTAATAAAGGTTTAGTATTTCTATTATCTTATCAAGTCTTGGCTTTCCTATAGCCTGACGTAGTAGTTACATTACAATAGCCTTAATGAAGGGTTGGTATTTCTATTAACTAATTAAGCCTTGACATTCCTATAGTCTTAATAAAAAGCCTTGTTATTCATCTAGCCTAAAGAAGACCATGAAATTCTCATAACCTAAATAAATCCTTAGTATTTCTGAAGCTTAAACAAGACATTTGCATTCCTTAAGCCTAAATCAAGTTTTGACATTCATATAGACTAAACAATTCCTATAATCTGTTATAGGTATTGGCCTAATAGTCTAAACAGCCAATTGCATTTCTTTAGACAAAATAATGTCTTGACATTCATAAAGCCTAACAAGGACCCGGCATTTCTATAGCCCAAATAAGGTAATGAGATGTCTATAAACTAAACAAAAACTTGACATGCATACAACCTAAACAAAGTATTGGGATTCCTATATAGCCTAAACAAAGCCTTGATATTCGTACAATCTAAACAACATATTGGGATTCCTATACAGCCTAAACAAAGCCTTGACATGCATAAAACCTAAACAACGTATTGGGATTCCTATAGCCTAAACAAAGCCTTGATATTTATACAACCTAAACAACGTATTGGGATTCCTATAGCCTAAACAAAGCCTTGATATTCATATAACATAAACAACGTATTGGGATTCCTATAGCCTAAACAAAGCCTTGATATTCATAAAACCTTAACAACGTATTGGGATTCCTATAGCCTAAACAAAGCCTTAATATTCATAAAACCTTAACAACGTATTGGGATTCCTATAGCCTAAACAAAGCCTTGATATTCATAAAACCTAAACAACGTATTGGGATTCCTATAGCCTAAACAAAGCCTTGATATTCATACAACCTAAACAACGTACTTGGATTCCTATAGCCTAAACAAAGCCTTGATATTCATACACCCTAATCTACGTAATGGGATTCCTATAGCCTAAACAAAGTCTTGATATTCGAACAACCTAAACAACGTATTTGGACTCCTATAGCCTAAACAAAACCTTGATATTCATACAACCTAAACAACGTAATGGGATTCTTATAGCCTAAACAAAGTCTTGATATTCATACAACCTAAACAACGTAATGGGATTCCTATAGCCTAAACAAAGTCTTGATATTCATACAACCTAAACAACGTAATGGGATTCCTATAGCCTAAATAAAGCCTTGATATTCATACAACCTAAACAACGTAATGGGATTCCTATAGCCTAAACAAAGCCTTGATATTCATACAACCTAAACAACGTATTGGGATTCCTATAGCCTTATATGTAATAAAACTTGGCATTCTTATAGCCTTAGAACAGTCGTTACATCCATATAGCCTAAACAAGGTATTGGGATTAATATAGCTTTAATAAAACATTGCAATACCTCTAGCCAAAACAAGTTTCTGGCATTCGTATATCCTAAACAAGATTGTTGTATTCCTTTGGCGTTAACAAGTTATTGGCATTCTCATCGCCTAAGCGAGGCTTTGTATTCCTTTAGTATAAACATTGTCTTGGTATGTTATTGCTTTCATAAAGCTTTGGCTTTCCATTAGCCTTAATACTGCTTTGGGAGAAACTGTTTGTAATACCATGACCATTCGATACAAGCAATCTCAGGAAGAAAAAAAACCCAGCGGATTCTGTTTTACTGAGTTTATGGGGGTAAATATATTGTCAAGTAAAATTAAAATTTCATATATTACTTATTTATTCACGTTTGATTGCGAAGCATACGAATCTGTCTCTGGTCTATTTCCTGGGTAAAACCATGGCATTGTTTGTCTCGTTTGAGTTCGAGCGAAGGGTTGTTCGAGCCAAACATTGTCCAACATCATACAATACATGTACAGGTATAACATCATACCATACATATATCGGTATAACATCGAAATAGGATAAGTGGTTCGAGCTATATATGGTGTTCTAGCCATCCGAGTTCGAGCCAACAAACTTCTACTGTATTGTTCAATGTTTTGTTTAAGACGACATTATTATAATGAATCATGAAAGAGAACTGGGAGTGGTACTGCTTTGTTACTAACTTGTAGGTACTGAACACAAAACATTTGTTCATGTAAATTGTCTAAATATGAATTATAAAACAAGCTCATTTTTGTTTAAGTTGTATAAAATGGCTAGTGAATTGCCATTAACTGACAAAGTCACTTGGATCAAGTTGATCATTTGCACAAAAAAAAATCCAAAATATTTTAAATAATTCATCAACACTTGAGTAACATTTTTGTCATATTCTCTACTTCTGGAAAAAGATCATGACAAGTGGTGGTGTGTTGTGTTTTTTATATATAAATCAGATTGTTTTCATTTTTGTGGTCCGATTTGTGTCTCTAAAATACCGGATATCATTACGCCGCTCGGTTTTGTGCGTGACTCGGCTCCCACGCATGTATTATGCAATTATTATTTCCAACTCTATTTATGACAATTATTACAGTTCAAACAATTTTTTAACCAATGACAAGCCATGGATTTTTAATATATTACCAACTTACTTTCATGATTCCTCACTGCACAAAATAGATTTACTTCAGTGGTACAAAATAAGTTATTTTGAAAATACCTCATTTGTCATTGGCTACAAAATGTTGAACTATAAAGTGGTCATTGGTCACTTATTGACCTTCTAATAAACAGAAACGTGGGAACTATTTTTAAACCTTGACCTTTGAGGCAAGTGGTCCGATCTAAACAAAAAGGTAATTGTGCATATATTTAAAGATGTAAACAATGACTTTTCATTTAATATGCATATGTGTTTCTTAAAATACGACAAATTGAATAACGTCATTATCATCACACTCTTCATGGTCGAGGTACTAAAATCCACATTATTGATTAAAGAAAACCACAGACTTCTGTTTTCGTAATATTTGCTATTCGTTTATAAAAACTCATCTTCAAAGACATAGTTTTAAAATCTGTTTTAAACTATGATAACTTAACGTCTCACTACACAGTTACGCCCCTTTTTCCCATGGTAACATGATTCTTACGCTTAAAAACAAGGCCTATGTTATTTGGTTAGAAATATTTTCAAAATGGTTCATAGTAGTTGTGATTTCTTGCTGCGATGTTTAGAGCAAAAGTTGGTACATCATATACTGCAATGAGACATCACTGGTGTTAAAAAAGTGACTTTTATAGGATTTCAACATATACATATATCTATGAGCATTTAGGGACTTCTTTTTTCAAAACATTTCAGGGTGTCACTGCACCCTCTTTAAAAAAAACCAACGTGGTCAACCTACCAGTTATTGTGCATTTTTATGTGGGTTTACATTCCTTCTATGAAAAAAAAACTTTATAAAAACATTCTATGTTGAATTCATTTTTTTACCATGGAAATCCTAGACCTTATTTATATAGAACAAAGAACAAAATCCAAATGTAGTGAGACCTTAATAATTAAAGTAATTCGTTGCCACCGATGGTGCGTTAACACGGGCAGCACTGGGCATTGAAGATATAAATACCATATCATTATAGTTTTCCGATTTCTTAAAGTCTAAATTCTGAACACAAAATAGGTAAATTACAGAGAAACGTAATACACTGACCTTTTTGTAGCTGTCGTGAATATGAATGTATATCTCAACGATTTAACCACACTTAGAATTTGTTACCAGGATGCTACAGCATGGGGTTCTGTCATGAATGTCGGATGGTGCCACAACAAAACGTAGCTGTTGATTGTCGCCAAGGAAAGTTTTGTGTGCAGGTAATACCATGCGGATTTCATTTTGTTTATCACTTGATGATACTATTATCTTTTTTTTAAAAAAGAGCTCCGGTGCATGAGAATAACATATCTGTGACATTATTTTAAATATTAAAGTGACATACGACAATCTTGAAAAAAATACCCATAACACCATATCATAAAAATATATCTAAACACGTAAAAAATAGAATACATGTAAGTTGTACCCTGGATTTTGTGCAGACTCATTATATCGTTTATATTTTGTAAAGGGGAAATAGTTTAAATGTATAACTTTAAACATATTCGTGGTCATATATATCACATAGAATATTTCAATTAGTTTTAATTTGTACGGTAGATAGAAATACCAATTTGTGAATTTTTATGAATCTTTACGCATATTTTTAAAACAATATTATCAAAGTGTACATGTACATCACACCTATGCAAGTTTCCTATAGTTTAAGCCAAATAGGGTAAATGTTCCATGTTGTAACAATAAAGGCACTTTTGCTACCAGACAATATTTACACATTACTCAGAATGTACCAGACAATGATCAGAATGAATATATTTGAGTGGCAAGAATGCCTTTATAATTTAAAATCATTCAATATGCAAAAATAAAAAGGACAAAATTAGAGGTAAGTGAGCATTTTCCTTAATTTTAAACGAAATCATTAAGTATTTAAAACGAATGCATTTACATGGGCCGATATTGGGGCTTCGTGAACATGGTCCTTTAATAGTTTTATATTTTTCTTAAATATAGATTTCCCAATAATAATACTTTAATATTACTTGTATCACATGGTTATAGTCCATACATGATAACCATGCGTAAATATAGTTCTCACTACACAGTTTTTATTGAATTTTATTCTTTGCTCTATATAAAATAAGGTCTAGGATTTCCCATGTAAAAAAAGCATTCCACGTAGATTTTTTTTGTAAGTTTTTCTTTCATAGCAGGAATGTAAACCCACATAAAAATGCACAATAACTTGTAGGTTGACCACACTGGTTTTTTTTTTAAAAAAAATAGGGTACAATGAAACCCTGAGATTTTTGGAAAAAAAGAAGTTTTCAAATGCTTATATATACATGCCAATAAAAGTCACTTTTTAACACCAGTGATGTCTTATTGCTGTAAATGCTATACCAACTTCTCATCTGCAGCAAGGAATCACAACTACTATGAACCATTTTGAAAATATTTCAAAACCAAATAACATAGGCCTTGTTTTAAGCGTAAGACTCATGTTACCGTGGTAAAAAAGGGCCATAACTGTGTAGTGAAAAGTATAAGTAAACATAGTTTCCATCATTGCCGTGTGTCTCTAAAATAATATAGTTTTATACCGGATATCATTACTCGGCTCCCACGCACGTATTATGCAGTGATAATTTCCGATTTTATTTATAATAATTATTACAGTTCAAACACTTTTTTAACCAATGACAAGCCATGGATTTTCAATATATGACCAACTTACTTTCATGATTTCTCATTGCACAAAATAGATTTACTTCAGTAGTACAAAATATGTTTTTTTGAAAATCCCTCATTTGACATTGGCTACAAAATGTTGAACTATAAAGTGGTCATTGGTCACTTATTGATCTTCTAACAAACAGGAACGTGGGAACTTTTTTTAGACCTTGACATCTGAGGCAAGTGACCCTTTACAAGTAAACTAGGTCATCATTTTGTAAAGACTCGTTCTCATTAGAAAATTCAAGATGCTGGATGCTGTAGCTCGATAGTTATAGGTGTAACCCCACCATTGATTTTTGTTCTTTATTCTGTAGTAAATGATAAAAGTTTGAGGGTTTGTCATTCGTAGAAAGACCCAAGTGAAAGATACATCTTACTGTTTGTCAACCTCTGCACTATCAAAATATGATGAGAAAAGTAGGGGTCATGTGTCATATAAGAGACTTTTTTCTGCTCAGTGTGTACATTGTTGACAAACTGAAAGTAGACTTCCGAAATCATGAATTAATACCCCAATTTCCAAGCATTAATGTTTTTTTCTAAATTTATCAAAATGTTCAAAATACATCAATAATGCCATTCAAATAAAAAAAATGAGCATTAAAATGAGGAAAATGCATTTTAAAAGAAGATGAAATGAGGATTATTTATAACCGCCATTATGCACTACCCCACGGAAGCACTTTCTTTTTCCAATGGTGGTACTATGCCTATAGGTTGCAATGCAAAGGTGCACATAATGTAATTTCAAAATAATGAATCAACAGTCCATCGGCGTGTTTAGATATACTTACGTGCAGAAGCTATGTAAATTTTGCTCAACAGCAAGATGTACATGCAGCGCACACAATCCTAAGTACACTTGTACTGTGAATGTAACAATGCTGATAGCCACCAGCACCTATGTAAACACTGGCTAACTTTACCTTTGGTTAAGTCTTAAATTTTATCCAAACTGGTTTATCTCCTGTATACAACTTTGTTGTACCAAAGTTGTTTATAACCGCTAACCAGAATTTTAACAAGAATTATAACTTAACCAATCATTTCACCCACTGGTTAAAGTAAAGCAGTGTTTATACAATTGGGTCCTGAACAGTACATAGCAACTTTTTTAAAAGATAACCACTAGAAGTGCAACCTTTCTGTGAAACGCTTTAATCTCTAAACATCAAATAACAATGCATAAATATGGTTACAAACTTTTCAAGAAAACTTGCTAAATGTTGTGCCAAGGATTACAGCAGAAGAAAAAACAACACAATCAGTGACATTTAACAGAGTTTTGTAATTAATATCCTAATCTGTTATAATCTTAGATTCATAATATTATTGATATTTACATCTCGTGTATAAAATATGTTTTAATGTCACTTGATATAATCGTATTATATGTATATTTATCTGTTATAGCATGTGAATTTATATTGATGACGTAAAGGTTCATTGGGCCGGTTCATTTTATGTCATATTCACATATTATGTTAGTATATTTGTACATGTGAACATGTCATAATTATAGAAATGAACTTACTTAGTATTTAATATGCTGTTTACATTAATGTATTATTTTCATTCAGGACTGTTACACTGAGGTTATCCGTAACGGGTCAGATTTACTTTACACAATGGACTGCACAATTGTTCAGGTAATTGGCAATACTTTGACAAGTGTATTCTTTATTGAAAATGTTTTAGCCGGGATTATACCAAAGACATAGCCCTACTGCGTATGTAGTCATGGCACAAAAGTAGATACCTCAATGTGAGATTTTTGTCCAATGTCGTCGTTATTCTTTTTTTCTAAGAAATACTGTGAATTTGTAACTACAGATTCTAGGATAAAAACCCTTTTTGTCAGTAGCATATGTCCAGGGACCTTTACCAAGCCTGTTATAATCATTATCTCGGGATTAGTTTGGCTCTATCCGGGTTGTAATATATTTTGACCGGAAGCATTTAAATCTTTTCTTGTCTGACACCACATGTGACCATTCTAAATCAATTGCTAGATTATCATCCATTTGTTTCCTTAAAAAGAGGGTGGAGGAGGGAAGAATATATTTTTTTATTTTTTATTTTTTTAATTTAATTTTAAATGGGTTTTTTTCTAAAAGAAATTAATTATTTTTTTATTTATGAAAATAAAAAGAGTCCGGCGGCATGAAAAATTAGGGGGCGGGCGGGGATTATAATTTATCCATTAATTTATTATGGTCTATCCTAAAGTTTTCATATTTAAATATCTCGATTTAGCAAAATAAATACAGTCTCCTTTAAACATCAGTTAAACATCATTACGTTTTGGTTTATATATTTGAATTACTTATAATTTACGCATTCTTCATTAAAACTATTAGTGCTAGAGATTTGATACTTTCACGACTCATACATCTACGAACCTACAACTTATTTTAATTTTGCTCTGCAATCTGAGGTGATGTGGCCTTTATTTTGCATATAGCACAATAATTTAGTTCCCTGTTACGCCTGTTCAAATCCAAGCTCTAAGGGCATTGTTTCCGTTATCCGGGTATGTATACTTTTTCATAGAATTTCAATGCAAAGCCAAATGAAACATATGGTTTGCAACTAAGTCTGTTCAACTCAATATCGTGTAAACAAACATACGTGTGTTCAAATAATAAATCAGACTACATATATTAACCTGTCAATCTGACAGTGTAAAATATTTAGATAATAAATAGTTTAAAATATATATATAATATATAACAATTATAAAAAAAACATAGAAAATAGCGTGTTAGTTATTTTGAATTAAAGCATACACCTACGTCCTTCTCCTTGGAACATATTTGAAACTTTCCTTTTTTTTATATAAACATTTCGATGTTTTTATATACACACAACGACTTTATCCACCTATGTTATAAATAATGCAGCTGCGGTAGACAGCAAATTCTGTACAACTTGACTAGAATCTAAAGGATAGGTTTGGTATGTGTATCTTTGGTAAAACAAATAGTCTTCCACAAAATAAAGGCTGGACATCTTGGTCTGGTTGCAACAATATCAATAATAATAAGCGAAAGAAATATAGCCTAGATATCGTCTGCAGGTATAAACTATATCATATTCAATTTTATTCTATTGAAATACAGAATTCATTCATATTACAAAAAAATAATTCGTACTTTTATACAAAGATATTAAAATAGAAATTAGAAAATAACGATGTGATTACCGGAATAAAATCGTTTCGAAAGCTATATTCATGTAGCAATGACTTCCGTTTGAACATGCGCATTGCTACAGTTTTAGACCTATTCTACCAATCGTACATACTCGGCCAATTCCACAATCCTTTAGTATTTGATTCAATTAGGATAATCGGTGAGGTGGTACGAATGCTATAAATCTATTATGCTTCATTGAAATCAACGAAGTCTAAAAGGGAGCACGGCAATGTTGTAATACACACGTTCAGTTACCCTTTTATTGCAATATCCATGAGTGCAATATCACAAACCACTGCTCACTCTTCCTATATAGAAAACTAGATGAAAGAATACAATAATTGATTATAATCTTGTTCCTTATTAAGACATCGATCGGCTCTCAGTAAAGTAAGGTGTGATGTGACACCTACACGTATTGAAATAGACTGGTACAAAAATCTTAGACAAGAAGATCGTAAATATTCATTTTGTTATGTTATAGAAAATGAATGTGATTTGTATGATGACTGGAGCCATCCTTCTACTATGACTTGTAATACAATTTTAGAAACGAATGCAAATGAATAGCTAGTGACCATATTTATTCACCCAACAAATCGAATCGAATCGAATATGTGCCCAAACCTGCTTTAATATTTAACAACGCCTTATTGTTTTACCTATGTAGAAAATAAACATTAATCATGTTTTAATTGTTTTATGATATAAATATATGTTCTATTTGTTATCATCTACTTAACTTTTGCTACTTAGCTCTGTGTCGATCTTTTGCGATAGTGCCTATAATATAAATTCAGTTCTTAATAAATTATATGTTATTGCGTATTTGAATAAAAGAGTAGCAACAACTGCGTAACATTATTTTGTAAATCTTTGTTTTGTTGTGTTTGTTTGGTTGATTTTCATGAAACGTCTCTTATGGTTCTATTTTAAAAGGCTATGTACATGACTATAATGTCTGTTTTAACATGTATTGTTTGTACATAGATGAGACGAAAAAAATAGAAATATTTAAACTATTCAAGTCACAATAATATCCACGACTTTCTTTTCAGCTTCTGCCTCTTCAATTATAGTTTGTGTATCAGGTAAGCTGGTGTCGGTTTCACTAAACATCTCAACCTGAGATTTTCCCCAAACAAAAAAAAAAATCTCTAAATGTTTTTTTTTTACTATTTACATATTATATGACCTAACAGCATTAATGTCATTACACATCTTTACTCCTTGGCACACGAAAGCACCCACAACGACCCAGGTAAATGAAGTTATAGCATTTCAAAATTTTGAGTTGAGAAAAATTTGAGATGTTTAGCGTGAGGCTATTTCCATAGCTCCTTCGTTTAGTTTCATGCCCAAGAGGTGTCACGTATAACACGTTTGACTTGGCAGTTGCCATAAAAACATCGTTACAGTTTTGTAATTGGAGTTGGTTTCCTATTTTAGCGCTACTAAATAATCATTTATGATACAATACTGCTTGATCTCTTCAGGCAGGTCAGAAATGCGACTCTTCTATGACGTCAGTGTGCAAAGAGTGTTGTACTGGTGACAGCTGTAACATGAATCTATGCCAAAATAGTAAGTTTGCTTATGAGGTGTAGTTATGCATTTGTATTAATAATAAAACTGTATTGTAATTTTAAACAAATCATTTGGGGGGGGGGGGGGGGGGGGGATTATTCTGTTATCTATATCGACAATGATAGTTTATTCGTAAGTAAAAATTAAAAAAAACGTCCATGTTGGGAATTGGGGGTAAGAACCGGTACATGATACTTTATCAAATAAAACAAGTCCAAGCTAAATGACGTAGATACATGGTAACACTATCAGGCCCCTCCCCCAATTCCACAAACGTCTTACATGTTTAATACATTTTCATATAATATTCCCATGTGATTTGTATAAATGTTTTGTTCTAACCAGGAAGTCCATGAGTTCGAACCCCCGTCTGGCCACACTATCCGTGATGATTGCTATATGACATTGTGTCCCATTGTCATTCGTCTTTCATTGCCGATTCGAGTAGGAAAGTTATCAGTTTCTTACGGAGATGGATGTGCTAGAGTTCTGGTTAACATTCCAGTATCCCATGAAACAGTTATCTAATCGTCCGTTAGCCCTCATTTGCAAACAGAACGCTAAATATAAAAAACAATCATAGTGTAACAAAATAGTTAGGTTGTTGTGGCCTAATTTAGTAGTGTCAGCTAGTACGTGTCCATTGTAGGGATATAGGCTATATTTAGGTCAGGTAGCGTGGAATTGTAATCGTATTGATAGATCGATAGGAGCAACGTTTTTAAGATATTTTCACATTTTCATTCTTTGAAGTTTAGTTCATCAAATTCCATTAAGTATTAAGAAAGTTAGAATAATTAAACAGGTTTATTTGTCATAAAACTAATTTAGATTTACATTGGCCTAATAGCGTAAAATTTGCTTCGTACGATGTTTAAAGGTTTGTTGTTTCGTGATTTACACGAAATTCACTAAGGTATGCGGACGGTTTTGCTATAGATGCTGACTATGTTATGGAAACAATGTCAAGTTAGCAGAATCATCTTTGGGTGTAGTTGTGACGAGAAAGATTGAGCTTTGTTACTGTTCCAGTACATAACGGCATATGGGTATGTGAATTTTATATTATGTTGTATTTAAATGTCTGATATATATATTTTTGACATAATCAGATCTAAGTAAAGTTATATAAATTGTTCATATCCAGGCCGACGGTAATGTATGTAATTTAATACACACCTACGGTATTGAGAAGCTTTTTGTTAGAATATAGGCCGAGGATTCTGAGAACGTATTTTGAGCTGTTGATATTGTGTTTACGATGAAGTATTTGAGATTCACCATGTTAGAATTGATTGAAATGTGTAATTAAATTTTGTTGGTGCTTATTCTGATATTCACAAAGTGAATAGATAGAGAATTGGTCTGTAATTGTTAATATTATAATGAGAAGTTATGTAGAGATATAATTGCTATGTTGAGATTGACGGAGGGTCGTATATGAGTTGTTGTTTAAACTGCCATGAAACTGCAGATAGTAAGAGTTGACTGAAATGTTATCATATATTGATAAATCTACCATGAAACTGTTAGATGGTTAGAGATGTATGCACTGTTATCATATATTGATAAAAAAATACCATGAAATTGATAGATGGTATATTTGTGTAACTAGTAAATCTGAGTTTATATATATATATATATATTGTAGCCGTTTTTAGACGTAAGCGAGGAATGTGCCCGCTACGTTAACGACGTATAGACGTGACAGGAAGTCAGCTGGTGGCAGTACAGTCATAGGACAGCAACCCACATTTTCGTCATATGGACGACTTGACGTTCCTGACGTCGGAATACGATCGATAGTCGGTACGGGGCGACGTAAAGCATATACTTAGTATAGAGTTCTAGGGGAGACAACCCAGTTATATAGCCACCGCCGCAAGGGACGAGTGATGCTAAATCTACGATATCCGGACGCGGGAAGTATCTAGTGCATTTTTATATACATTCGAATGATAAAAGCAGTTTGGAGGTTACGTACGTGAAGGAGATAGAACTGTGTTAAAAAAAGTGTTAATACCACCATAGGACTTTTTTTAAAAACCAGCTGTGTTTTGTTTTTTTGTGGAGTAATTATCTTTAATTTGTATATATTGTATACTTGTATATTCGTAATTTCATTCATGTAAAATTAAAATTGTAAATTTTACTTTGTGTACGATTGTATTCTACCATTGTGAGTTGTCGGCCCTTGGTCATTTTGCTACACATAGAAATATACCGGGCTCAAGCTTTCTTTACAAATCTGTTATGATGGGAACAGTATTTATGGGGAAAATGATAAAAAACACAAGAAAGGTTACAGCCAATTCAGTAACAATATATGAGAATTCCATTCTTGTACAAACATAATTTTATTCTAAAAACGCTGTATAGAATGCAGTATTTGACGTTTGAAATTTCAAATGATCAACCTTCGCCCATACCTTATTACTTTTGCATATTTAAAAAAGCGTCCAACTGCGCTCCTGGAAAGCACTTGGATAATATAAGGACAAAATTGGTGCACTTTGTAAAGAAACCACCTTTGAATGTTTGTACAAATGTCTCATGCTACCAAGATATACACTTGATACACATGTCTATATCAACCAAGGAATACACTTGGTGCGTGCGTGCGTGCGTGCGTGCGTGCGTGCGTGCGTGCGTGCGTGCGTGCGTGCGTGCGTGCGTACACGTGTCTTATGCTACCAAGATATACACTCGACTTGTTTGTACAAATGCCTAGATCAACCAAGAAATATGTTTGGTGCATGTGTAAAAATGTCTGGATCTACAAAGGCACATATTTGCTATGTTTGTACAGGTGGCTGGATCTAGAAAGGAGAAAACTAGATGTGTTTCTACAAAAAATATATTCCGATTGGACACTTGAATTATATAAAGAATCTATAAATATAATCTTCCAATTGGACCCTTTACATTCCAATAGAAAACTAGAATTTCCAACTGGAATGAACCGCTTGGAAACTATAATTTCCTATTGGAAACTAATGCCAATCGGAATCCTTTAATGCCAATTAGAATATAAGAATTCCAATTGGGCAAAAAAGCATACATTGAAGAGAATTAATAGCAATTACTTAATAAACGCACAAAACTATTTATCGTATGTACACTAACCATTTGTTGTAGTGTTAAAATAATTCATACCAAAAGAAATACAAAAATTAGCTCCAAAAACGTTCTGTATAAATTCTCATACATCAAAAGAAACGAAACATGACAATATAAAGCTTTATCCAAAAGATAACACTTACCGGCAAAGGTCAACGTAAACCAAGCAAGTTTGGCTAAGTAAATTAGAAGATACACATGAACATGCACTAGGCAAATACACATAACATTAAAAATGAAAGTAAAAGTCCTTAGTTACATTTGAACTTCCCTCATCCATGTCCGCTGCTTAACAACCAATCGTAACTAATCGGTCCTTTCTGGAAAATAGCAAATTGTAAGTAATTTATTGAGTAAAAACCGAAGTATTCCTAACCTTGAATAACTGGTAACACGAACAATACCTAGTTATTCAGTTAGCTAATTATATATGTGGTGGAAGTTGCAGAGCAATAAATAGGCAACTTTTCGCGTTAATATATTTATCTTAACTGGAAACTTAGTTAACTAGATAATAAATTAACTAGATATTTAATTTTATAAGTGATGATAGTAATGGGCACTTACAGTCATTTATACTAGTAAAGTAATTTATCTTAAGTAGAAACTTATCGTGTTAGTTAACTAGAAAACTAGATAAATTTTGCGAAAATTAAGTAGTTAACTAGAAACTTATCGCGAAAATTAAGTGAATAACCTACCAGCTGGGATAAGTTGATTACATTGTCTTTTAAACTCCATTTTAGACATAGCATTACAAAGTGTCGCTCTTCTGGTATGTGGCAAGTTATGTGATATAACCACATGATCTCAAATATATTACTCTCTAAAGATATACAGGTTTTTAAGGAAATGTCTTATTGTATACGCCATGCTTTATTGATGAAATTAATGTGTTTATATCAAAGAAAATGAACTATTCCAAATAGTTGAACTTGATATACAAGTTATTCAACACGTTATCTCTTACCGGAGTTTAGATTTAGTAAATCGATATTTTGTAGTTAAAACACCGACAACATCTGCTCCAAAAGTATTGATCACAACTAAACCAGCAACGTCAACCACAATTAAACCAACAACGTCGACCACAACTAAACCAGCAACGTCAATCACAATTAAACCAACAACGTCGACCACAACTAAACCAGCAACTTCGACCATAATTAAACCAACAACTTCGACCACAACTAAACCAACAACGTCGACCACAATTAAACCATCAACGTCGACCACAATTAAACCATCAACATCGACAACAACTAAACCAACAACGTCTTCATGTTTACCTACACTTTCAGACGGGTCTTTTGAAAAGGGCGCATCTGATTGGCGCAATTTGGAAAACGCTGTCTCCAACTTTACAATACATAAAGGAAAGTCAAAGGATGGAACCCATTATATCAGTATTACTAATGGTGGAGCATTGATGGTCTTCGATTTCTCTTGGTTCGTTACAAATTTAATCTAGCATAGCTTCCTAAGCAATGATTTTTTTTTTTTGGGGGGGGGGGGGGGGGTTCTTTAATTTATTCTTCTTCTATGGAGGATCTTAAATGTATGCTTATTTATTATTGCTTTTATTAAACGAGTTGGCAAACATATATTATCCAAGGTTTTGCCGAACATCATATCATTTTTGCCATTATAAATCAGCACAAATGTAAGATTCTTTTTATCAAATAACTCAGGAAATGGGTACATTTACCATATTTTTAAGATCACCTCTATAAAGAATGAGAAAAACGGCACATATTAGTTACCGTCAGCCATAGCATGACGTAACGTCTGAATATAACGTCATTTTATCATGATAATTCTACGTAATTTATAAAATCAGGCAAGTCGGAATGCACTTCTGAATTTTACGTACGAGAGCCGAATTATACAAAAAAACGCCGAATGAAAATTACAACATGTCTTTGATTTGTTATACAATGGCACCGTAAATTATTTGATATTTCTTTTAAGTTCAGCACACTTTAGTTTTACGAACACATCAGAGTGAAACAACACCAGCGTTTAGCAGGGAATCATGAGTCATGTATATGATATAATACGGATTCCTATATTTAGATTTTATTTAAAAAATATATACATTATAAAAGTATTCAAAATGTAACCGATATAAGTATAAGTATATATAGCTACAACTATTAGCATCGCTAAAATACATTTTTTTTTTTTACAAATGTAAACTTTTTAATTTATAATTAATAATGTAAACTGTGTTTTTCCATTACTTTTGAAATACATACTCGTAAACAGACATGATTCCTGGTGATTTCATTGGCTGAGGAAGTAGGTCTATTAACTGTCTTGACGGTCTATTTTGAATAATCTGAGCGAACTTACTGGCTGAAAAAAATGACAACTTCTTATTCTAGTAACTGATGCAAACACAACTGTTTAAGTTCAGAAAATCTGTCATGTAAAACAAATTTAAATGATTTTAAAATGAATAAAATAAAAGCAAATTAAGTGATGCCGACTGAACTTTAAAAATGATATATATCTCATTTTTTTGTTGTTTTTTTTCTCCAACAATTGTGTTCACAAAATAAAACAAATGGATGGAACAATTATCCCCCTACAATAATAGTTTCTTTATCTATTATTACTTCCCTTAATTGTGATTCATAGATGTTGCTATAATAAAGAACGATATATTTTCTAAATATTGCCAAAATTGCGTTACTGAGTCTTTCAACGTCTTACACAACACTGTTCTACATATATTATAGAGGAGTGCATTTCTGGAACACTGGACACATTACCAACGGTGCTAAAATATCTTGTTTCGATAGATAGTCCTCTGTTTGTCCAATTATGCAGAAAAAAGATATGTGGTTGACCAGGTTACTTTTGTTCTATTGCGATAGTTTGATGACACCCCTTTAATTTTGACCATTTTCCTCATTTGTTGCAGTGTATCACTACGCATCGTTAACCTGTTATAGTGTCATTAAACAGTACCCAATGTCAGTCAAACTTGGCAGAAATCATAAAAAAAAGTTCCAAATTGAATGTTCTTATACGTATCACGAACTATGAGGGCAATTTATTTATTTGGCTTTTTTTCTCAAAAAACGATACTTACCTATGCTCAAAAGGTTTACAAAAATCCCTTAACATCGAGCACAAGTGTGTTTTTTCACTTTTTATGTGCTTCTAAAAGTCTTTTTTTTATGGTGGTCAATATATGACGTTTGGATCCAAACACATTCAGCACAAGCTTAAATATGAAACATGTCACCAGAGCCATGGGAGTTGTTGTACTCAGAAATATAAAATGTCTGTACACCACTTTGTTATAAACGCATGTATGAAGTTTCATCAAAAACTGTGATGGGCAAAAACTTAACCATTCTGGTTGCAACTAAGGCATAGAAAAGTTGAGCCATATAACTTAATGATATTTTTTTGCAAGATGTTAGAAATCGGGAACATTTTTCGACTCATTAGATATTCTAATATCCAATTATGCTTCGTCATTAATTTTCTAAAATTCATCTTTAAAATGTGTTTCCGTCCAAAAAGTGCGTTTTCAATGGAATTTGAATGGTAATTTCAATTTACTGTGACATTTGGGTTTTTGGGTTGCGAACTTTGAACCTGTACAACTTCATGGTTGTATGCATGATTTTCACGAAATTTTCATGATGCCTTTTCTTCATTAAATACAGTATTCATAACAGTACAATTTATTTATTTGTCACAATTTCCAGGATATTTATTATTCAAGTGACTGATTAGAAAATTGGTTAAGTGTATATATATTCGTCTTGGAGTCATCTAAATCAGTATGAAAGTCTCTGTCAATATGCCCTCTATGAAATACTATTAATGGTAACATACCCTACGTCGCAAATGATACATCAAATTTGTCTTTACGTTTACAGCATGCCCATCAAGAGCTTTACGTTCAGCGGTTACAGTCGACACAACAGTGTTGTCTCCGTTCAATATCCTAACGACTACAGCCTTTATTGTGACCTTACGGTAAGCATATTTTTGCAAAATAGTGAGATAATGTTTCCTAAATTTATAACGATAACCATGGTAGCATGGTTACACATTCAAAGCTCTTGATAAAAAAAGTTTTTAAATTGAAGTTGACCGTTTTGAACCTGGCAGCTTTGTCGCTTTCGGTTTCGAAACATGACTGGTATTTACGGTTTGCGACTACGGTTGAAAGTGTTTTAATTTTTTTTTAAATAGGATAAATCCAAATTATACACAGGCGATAGTGTCGGTGTTTAGACAACCAGATTTACCTGACCTTTAAAAGCAGAAAAAAAAGCTTTCACTGCCAAAATGCCAACGACCCTGCCAACCTCCTCCACCTCCGCACCGCTTACACAAATCTGTTTTTAATTTCGAAAAGATATGTTTTATATGAATATATAAAGTTAATAAAATATATCAAGTGGATCAGGTTGTTTTGTGGAGTAAGATTATTTTGCTTTTGTGGCTAAGAATTTCTGATCTATCATTAGAATAAAAAAAACAATGATGTACCGTATTGATATTCAAAGTTAGTTTAAGATTCACGTCTCGTTATGACACTAACGGTAAATTTATTAGCCTCAGATATTGAAAATTTAAGCAATATTCTTAGGTGATCTTTGTGTATTCAAGTCATTTTACGATGTTAAAATATGAGTGATACACAAAACAAATCAACACGTTAGAAGTATATAGAACAAGGAGCACAGCTCTCCCGATTGGACCTGTTAAATAGTAGCATATTCCAGCACATTGATTGGTCATTTGCCTCAGGGAAAGTTTGAAGAACGTCATAGTTTAGTAAGTGTTTAATTGCTATAAGTTGTGGGATAGGCATAGAATCCCCTGCACTTTTATTGGTGGCTAATCGCCCTGAATCGTGAGATATCAGGTTTCTGTATATACTAACAAGCAAGTAAAGGTAATGTGAACTAACTTTCATCCAAACCGCACATATTTTCCAGTTCACTGACGGCAGTGAGGCGTGGGCCCAAGTCGCTAAATTTGATGCTAATGGTCCACTACATACGTGGCAGAAACAAACACTTAACATCGAGAAAACGAAGGTACGTATATATAATTATATTTATATTTATATACTCCAATCTTACTAAATTGATTTCAGTTGCTATCGAAGCGGTTGTCTAGTGGTAGAGCGCCGCTAAGATCAAAGAAACTTCTTCATTAAATATTACATTGTTTCTATAAATAGAATTGTTAATTTCATTTAAATGAAAACAATTTCTCGATTTGTTATATTTCTTGGTTTCAATATTATAAATATAATTGTTCAATTCATTAAGATCATAGTAGCTTTTCCATTACAATAATACTTTGATTCAATAAATGTAATTATAAATCGTTTCTTTCATTAAGAAGAAATTCTCGATTTATCATATAACTTTTTATTTCAACAATTAAGATCATATTATCTGCTCGATCGTGTAAGTTGCTTTTTTCTATATCAATAATTGTTCCTTCCAATAAGATCAAATAAACCTCTCAGTAAAGCTATCGAACATTATGCGCATGCCTGTGGTATGATGCGATTCCTTTGTATACTATATACATTTGAACTGAATGTTTAATGCTGAATAATATGTTCCATTCAATTGTATTTTCATAGTTTATGCTAAACGCCTGGTGTTACGCAATGTTCCGTAGAGGACACGGTACAGTGGACTTCGACAACTTTTCATTCAGCCATTCTCAAGGTAGTACCAACATTTCTTAATATGATGATGATAATTTTATTTACCAGTTTCATATATGGGCGACGCCCCCAGAAGAGTATTAGTAAGTTAAGGTTTTTTTTGGAGGAAAGTGCAGAGATACAGGAGACCCTTTTGTAGCGTCCCTGGTTCTTTTACATTCTCGGTAATGAGTACCGATACATGGGACCTCGTTTTTTTGTTAAAGTTTTATCCGAATGACAGATAATCATTTTAGTTGAAGTAGCGGGGAATCGAACCTGCGAACACCCTTATTTCTTAGTATGATTAACAATTGCATGTTTATACCGACCTTTTGCAAAGCATGCCAACCATTTGTCATCCTTTACACGTAATCAAGCATACTATGTAACCGTTTTAAGTTATATTTAATAGATATGAAGACATGCACTCACTATATCCGATGTTTTGATACTATTGTTTGGCACGCGTAATTCAACAAAAGTTTGTTTGTCTTTTATAAATACAATTCCAATCGCATCTATACAAGGGGTCAACGTATTTTGAGTGTATTCGTTCTAAGGCAGTATAAAAAAGCGTCCAACTGCGCTCCTGGAAAGCACTTGGATAATATAAGGACAAAATTGGTGCACTTTGTAAAGAAACCACCTTTGAATGTTTGTACAAATGTCTCATGCTACCAAGATATACACTTGATACACATGTCTATATCAACCAAGGAATACACTTGGTGTGTATGTGTGTGCGTGCTTGTGTGCGTGCGTGCTTGTGTGCGTGCGTGCTTGTGTGCGTGCGTGCGTGCGTGCGTGCGTGCGTGCGTGCGTGCGTGCGTGCGTGCGTGCGTGCGTGCGTGCGTGCGTGCGTGCACGTGTCTTATGCTTACCAAGATATACACTCGACTTGTTTGTACAAATGTCTAGATCAACCAAGAAATATGTTTGGTGCATGTTTAAAAATGTCTGGATCTACAAAGGCACATATTTGCTATGTTTGTACAGGTGGCTGGATCTAGAAAGGAGAAAACTAGATGTGTTTCTACAAAAAATATATTCCGATTGGACACTTGAATTATATAAAGAATCTATAAATATAATCTTCCAATTGGACCCTTTACATTCCAATAGAAAACTAGAATTTCCAACTGGAATGAACCGCTTGGAAACTATAATTTCCTATTAGAAACTAATGCCAATCGGAATCCTTTAATGCCAATTAGAATATAAGAATTCCAATTGGGCAAAAAAGCATACATTGAAGAGAATTTAATTTGATAGCAATTACTTAATAAACGCACAAAACTATTTATCGTATGTACACTAACCATTTGTTGTAGTGTTAAAATAATTCATACCAAAAGAAATACAAAAATTAGCTCCAAAAACGTTCTGTATAAATTCTCATGCATCAAAAGAAACGAAACATGACAATATAAAGCTTTATCCAAAAGATAACACTTACCGGCTTAGGTCAACGTAAACCAAGCAAGTTTGGCTAAGTAAATTAGAAGATACACATGAACATGCACTAGGCAAATACACATAACATTAAAAATGAAAGTAAAAGTCCTTAGTTACATTTGAACTTCCCTCATCCATGTCCGCTGCTTAACAACCAATCGTAACTAATCGGTCCTTTCTGGAAAATAGCAAATTGTAAGTAATTTATTGAGTAAAAACCGAAGTATTCCTAACCTTGAATAACTGGTAACACGAACAATACCTAGTTATTCAGTTAGCTAATTATATATGTGGTGGAAGTTGCAGAGCAATAAATAGGCAACTTTTCGCGTTAATATATTTATCTTAACTGGAAACTTAGTTAACTAGATAATAAATTAACTAGATATTTAATTTTATAAGTGATGATAGTAATGGGCACTTACAGTCATTTATACTAGTAAAGTAATTTATCTTAAGTAGAAACTTATCGTGTTAGTTAACTAGAAAACTAGATAAATTTTGCGAAAATTAAGTAGTTAACTAGAAACTTATCGCGAAAATTAAGTGAATAACCTACCAGCTGGGATAAGTTGATTACATTGTCTTTTAAACTCCATTTTAGACATAACATTACAAAGTGTCGCTCTTCTGGTATGTGGCAAGTTATGTGATATAACCACATGATCTCAAATATATTACTCTCTAAAGATATACAGGTTTTTTAGGAAATGTCTTATTGTATACGCCATGCTTTATTGATGAAATTAATGTGTTTATATCAAAGAAAATGAACTATTCCAAATAGTTGAACTTGATATACAAGTTATTCAACACGTTATCTCTTACCGGAGTTTAGATTTAGTAAATCGATATTTTGTAGTTAAAACACCGACAACATCTGCTCCAAAAGTATTGATCACAACTAAACCAGCAACGTCGACCACAATTAAACCAACAACGTCGACCACAACTAAACCAGCAACGTCAACCACAATTAAACCAACAACGTCGACCACAACTAAACCAGCAACTTCGACCACAACTAAACCAACAACGTCTTCATGTTTACCTACACTTTCAGACGGGTCTTTTGAAAAGGGCGCATCTGATTGGCGCAATTTGGAAAACGCTGTCTCCAACTTTACAATACATAAAGGAAAGTCAATGGATGGAACCCATTATATCAGTATTACTAATGGTGGAGCATTGATGGTCTTCGATTTCTCTTGGTTCGTTACAAATTTAATCTAGCATAGCTTCCTAAGCAATATTTTTTTTTTGGGGGGGGTTCTTTAATTTATTCTTCTTCTATGGAGGATCTTAAATGTATGCTTATTTATTATTGCTTTTATTAAACGAGTTGGCAAACATATATTATCCAAGGTTTTGCCGAACATCATATCATTTTTGCCATTATAAATCAGCACAAATGTAAGATTCTTTTTATCACATAACTCAGGAAATGGGTACATTTACCATATTTTTAAGATCACCTCTATAAAGAATGAGAAAAACGGCACATATTAGTTACCGTCAGCCATAGCATGACGTAACGTCTGAATATAACGTCATTTTATCATGATAATTCTACGTAATTTATAAAATCAGGCAAGTCGGAATGCACTTCTGAATTTTACGTACGAGAGCCGAATTATACAAAAAAACGCCGAATGAAAATTACAACATGTCTTTGATTTGTTATACAATGGCACCGTAAATTATTTGATATTTCTTTTAAGTTCAGCACACTTTAGTTTTACGAACACATCAGAGTGAAACAACACCAGCGTTTAGCAGGGAATCATGAGTCATGTATATGATATAATACGGATTCCTATATGTAGATTTTATTCTAAAAAATATATACATTATAAAAGTATTCAAAATGTAACCGATATAAGTATAAGTATATATAGCTACAACTATTAGCATCGCTAAAATACATTTTTTTTTTTGCAAATGTAAACTTTTTAATTTATAATTAATAATGTAAACTGTGTTTCTCCATTACTTTTGAAATACATACTCGTAAACAGACATGATTCCTGGTGATTTCATTGGCTGAGGAAGTAGGTCTATTAACTGTCTTGACGGTCTATTTTGAATAATCTGAGCGAACTTACTGGCTGAAAAAAATGACAACTTCTAATTCTAGTAACTGATGCAAATACAACTGTTTAAGTTCAGAAAATCTGTCATGTAAAACAAATTTAAATGATTTTAAAATGAATAAAATAAAAGCAAATTAAGTGATGCCGACTGAACTTTAAAAATGATATATATCTCATTTTTGTTTTTTTTTTCCTCCAACAATTGTGTTCACAAAATAAAACAAATGGATGGAACAATTGTCCCCCTACAATAATAGTTTCTTTATCTATTATTACTTCCCTTAATTGTGATTCATAGATGTTGCTATAATAAAGAACGATATATTTTCTAAATATTGCCAAAATTGCGTTACTGAGTATTTCAACACTGTTCTACATATATAATAGAGGAGTGCATTTCTGGAACACTGGACACATTACCAACGGTGCTAAAATATCTTGTTTCGATAGATAGTCCTCTGTTTGTCCAATTATGCAGAAAAAAGATATGTGGTTGACCAGGTTGCTTTTGTTCTATTGCGATAGTTTGATGACACCCCTTTAATTTTGACCATTTTTCTCATTTGTTGCAGTGTATCACTACGCATCGTTAACCTGTTATAGTGTCATTAAACAGTACCCAATGTCAGTCAAACTTGGCAGAAATCATAAAAAAAAGTTCCAATGTTCTTATACGTATCACGAACTATGAGGGCAATTTATTTATTTGGCTTTTTTTCTCAAAAAACGATACTTACCTATGCTCAAAGGTTTACAAAAATCCCTTAACATCGAGCACAAGTGTGTTTTTTCACTTTTTATGTGCTTCTAAAAGTCTTTTTTTTATGGTGGTCAATATATGACGTTTGGATCCAAACACATTCAGCACAAGCTTAAATATGAAACATGTCACCAGAGCCATGGGAGTTGTTGTACTCAGAAATATAAAATGTCTGTACACCACTTTGTTATAAATGCATGTATGAAGTTTCATCAAAAACTGTGATGGGCAAAAACTTAACCATTCTGGTTGCAACTAAGGCATAGAAAAGTTGAGCCATATGACTTAATGATATTTTTTTGCAAGATGTTAGAAATCGGGAACATTTTTCGACTCATTAGATATTCTAATATCCAATTATGCTTCGTCATTAATTTTCTAAAATTCATCTTTAAAATGTGTTTCCGTCCAAAAAGTGCGTTTTCAATGGAATTTGAATGGTAATTTCAATTTACTGTGACATTTGGGTTTTCGGGTTGCGAACTTTGAACCTGTACAACTTCATGGTTGTATGCATGATTTTCACGAAATTTTCATGATGCCTTTTCTTCATTAAATACAGTATTCAAAACAGTACAATTTTTTTATTTGTCACAATTTCCAGGATATTTATTCAAGTGACTGGTTAGAAAATTGGTTAAGTGTATATATATTCGTCTTGGAGATCATCTAAATCAGTATGAACGTCTCTGTCAATATGCCCTCTATGACATACTATTAATGGTAACATACCCTACGTCACAAATGATACATCAAATTTGTCTTTACGTTTACAGCATGCCCATCAAGAGCTTTACGTTCAGCGGTTACAGTCGACACAACAGTGTTGTCTCCGTTCAATATCCTAACGACTACAGCCTTTATTGTGACCTTACGGTAAGCATATTTTTGCAAAATATTGAGATAATGTTTCCTAAATTTATAACGATAACCATGGTAGCATGGTTACACATTCAAAGCTCTTGATAGAAAAAGTTCTTGAATTGAAGCTGACCGTTTTAAACCTGGCAGCTTTGTCGTTTCCGGTTTCGAAACATGACTGGTATTTACGGTTTGCGACTACGGTTGAAACTGTTTTAATTTTTTTTTTAAATAGGATAAATCCAAATTATACACAGGCGATAGTGTCGGTGTTTAGACAACCCGATTTACCTGACCTTTAAAAGCAGAAAAAAAAGCTTTCACTGCCAAAATGCCAACGACCCTGCCAACCTCCCCCACTCCCGCACCGCCTACACAAATCTGTTTTTAATTTCGAAAAGATATGTTTTATATGAATATATAAAGTTAATAAAAATATATGAAGTGGATCAGGTTGTTTTGTGGAGTAAGATTATTTTGCTTTTGTGGCTAAGAATTTCTGATCTATCATTAGAATAAAAAAAACAATGATGTACCGTATTGATATTCAAAGTTAGTTTAAGATTCACGTCTCGTTATGACACTAACGGTAAATTTATCAGCCTCAGATATTGAAAATTTAAGCAATATTCTTAGGTGATCTTTGTGTATTCAAGTCATTTTACGATGTTAAAATATGAGCGATACACAAAACAAATCAACACGTTAGAAGTATATAGAACAAGGAGCACAGCTCTCCCGATTGGACCCGTTAAATAGCAGCATATTTCAGCACATTGATTGGTCATTTGCCTCAGGGAAAGTTTGAAGAACGTCATAGTTTAGTAAGCGTTTAATTGCTATAAGTTGTGGGATAGGCATAGAATCCCCTGCACTTTCATTGGTGGCTAATCGCCCTGAATCGTGAGATATCAGGTTTCTGTATATACTAACAAGCAAGTAAAGGTAATGTGAACTAACTTTCATCCAAACCGCACATATTTTTCAGTTCACTGACGGCAGTGAGGCGTGGGCTCAAGTCGCTAAATTTGATGCTAATGGTCCACTACATACGTGGCAGAAACAAACACTTAACATCGAGAAAACGAAGGTACGTATATATAATTATATTTATATTTATATACTCCAATCTTACTAAATTGATTTCAGTTGCTATCGAAGCGGTTGTCTAGTGGTAGAGCGCCGCTAAGATCAAAGAAACTTCTTCATTAAATATTACATTGTTTCTATAAATAGAATTGTTAATTTCATTTAAATGAAAACAATTTCTCGATTTGTTATATTTCTTGGTTTCAATTTTATAAATATAATTGTTCAATTCATTAAGATCATAGTAGCTTTTCCATTACAATAATACTTTGATTCAATAAATGTAATTATAAATCGTTTCTTTCATTAAGAAGAAATTCTCGATTTATCATATAACTTTTTATTTCAACAATTAAGATCATATTATCTGCTCGATCGTGTAAGTTGCTTTTTTCTATATCAATAATTGTTCCTTCCAATAAGATCAAATAAACCTCTCAGTAAAGCTATCGAACATTATGCGCATGCCTGTGGTATGATGCGATTCCTTTGTAAACAATATACATTTGAACTGAATGTTTAATGCTGAATAATATGTTCCATTCAATTGTATTTTCATAGTTTATGCTAAACGCCTGGTGTTACGCAATGTTCCGTAGAGGACACGGTACAGTGGACTTCGACAACTTTTCATTCAGCCATTCTCAAGGTAGTACCAACATTTCTTAATATGATGATGATAATTTTATTTACCAGTTTCATATATGGGCGACGCCCCCAGAAGAGTATTAGTAAGTTAAGGTTTTTTTTTAGGACAGTGCAGAGATACAGGAGACCCTTTTGTAGCGTCCCTGTTTCTTTTACAATTCCCGGTGTTGAGTACCGATACATGGGACCTCGTTTTTTTGTTAAAGTTTCATCCGAATGACAGATAATCATTTTAGTTGAAGTAGCGGGGAATCGAACCTGCGAACACTCTTATTTCTTAGTATGATTAACAATTGCATGTTTATACCGACCTTTTGCAAAGCATGCCAACCATTTGTCATCCTTTACACGTAATCAAGCATACTATGTAACCGTTTTAAGTTATATTTAATAGATATGAAGACATGCACTCACTATATCCGATGTTTTGATACTATTGTTTGGCACGCGTAATTCAGCAAAAGTTTGTTTGTCTTTTATAAATACAATTCCAATCGCATCTTTACAAGGGGTCAACGTATTTTGAGTGTATTCGTTCTAAGGCAGTATAAATGAGCGGACGCGTAAACAAATGGAGCGCTTTCGGTGACAAATATCACGTCAATGCACGGACAAATACGGCAATCTATTTTATACTCACTATTTATCATAATGAACTTTCCCAAGGTGTCACTAAGTAATTTGTCTTCCATAAGTAGTTCATTTCTATCATACAGCTATCACCAAAACAACACAATTCGAGAAAAACCGCGACTGTTTACATGTGCCAAAATCCATATTTACAAAACGAAACCTTCTCATTAATATTTCCTATTATTATACTGTGCTGTGTTACTGTTGGAGCTGTTTTTGCCACAGCTGTTTTTGCCACATTTATTTTCGAAATTACATTTGATCTGATGATATTCGTCATCCGTATGCCGTTAATGAATGGATGAGTTCCCAGTTATACGTGTGTGTTAAAACTTATGCAAGACTATGCATTTGTAAGACTATAACAGTTAACATGTTCCATTTAATAAACAATAACCAGTATTTCAATGTGAAATACCTTTCCATGATGAAGTGGGCTAGAAAAAAAGCCAACCTAAAATACCTTGAGGTTCACCATCTTCGATTGATACCCAATTTGATTTTGTACCGAGGAACACAACTCAGTGATGTTGATGCTTTTTGTTTACTAGATAAACAAATACAGAATAAATATCTTAACGATAGTCAGCACAGAAATTCTCTGGACAGTGCTTAGACAGTCCGATTGTTTGTATGAACTTATCAGAAACTTTATGGGAACCACTTTTCATTTCTTTGACTCTTGCTTCTAAATGACAAACGCATTGACGCTTTGTGTAGAAAAAGGTTAGAACCAGGAAGCGAACTGAATTGGCTGAAACAATCAAAAATATTTCATTTCGACAAAAGCTATTGCAGGTATCTTGCCAGATATTTATTACATAAACACAACCTCTAATAAGCAAAAATATAAAAATCTCAAATCACAGTGGTAGTTATATTATTTAAATCAGTCATTCAGAAACTTTATTAGATCATCGTTATATTTTCCTTTTGCCGAAATGAGCACGATGTGTTTCTTTAAAAAAAATAAGATGATGATCAATTCATTGTAATTGGAACTCATCCATCAAACGACATTTACAGCATACTGCTGACGAATGTCATACACATATGAATTTAGAAACTAGGAGGTTATAAATGGACATATCAATATAATTTCGAAATAATTGGTGGTGACAGCGGTACCAACAGTAAAACATCCAGGAAAAACACAACATAATATCATGGAAAGGTCCAGACGAAGGTGCCAAATTGGATTTCATCATTACTGTCAGGTAAACAAAAAGTATGATGCACGTTATCAATTCCCTACATTAAATGTGTTTGCTAAGGAAAAATGCAACAGTTAAATAACGATATGCCGTCGCAAATTTGTTACGATCGAATTTCTTCATGTATATGAAGTTAAACTTTAAACTTGAATGTTAATACTCATTTTAAGTATTCTGTCTGACATGGAAGATACCCATAGCAAACATTTTTTTTTTTTTTTGCCAAAACACTTAACATTTAGATATTTGGTAATAACTCTTCACAGACAGCTATTGTTATAGTATGTATCACGGACCCAGCTCTCCCGATTGTGTCCGTTAAATAGCAATGTTGGGAAACTCACATTTGAGCACGATGAACGGTCTGTTGCTTCGACTGAAAGCTTGAATGACGTCACAGTTTAGTAAACGTCCAATTGCTATGAAATGTGGAACAGGAATAGAATTCCCTGCTTTTCCATTGGGGGTTAATAGACCTGATTCGGGAGATGTAAGGTTCTGGGATAGACTAGATATTGTGATAAAACTATCAGCATTCTTAATTAGGCACACATGACGCATAAAATAAAATCAAGTTTCAACATAAATTTCGGTGTAAAAAAATAAAAACAAATCAAAATAAATCATTGATACCGGCCATACAAAAAGTATTCAAGCGATATTTTAAAAAAAAATGAAGTATTTTGACTTCCAATTAAATTTCTGTTCGACTGATGAATAATGCATGCTCTTCTCCAATGAACTGTGTTCACAAAATTAAAAAATAAAACTATGGTTAAACATGCGCCCCAAACAATAGCGTTTTTGTTGCATTGACATTTTTAATTAAAGGAGCACATGTCATATTTAATAAAATTTCACTTAAAACTGATTCTGAAATTCGCATATCTTCATAGACGTAGTGTGAATATCCTAGCTGAACATTACTTTCGTTTTCGATTAGGAAATGGGTATACTAATTGTATATGGCTTGAAGGCATGATTTTCGCATATTTGTGGTCAGATATAACAGACAGAAAGTGTTATAAACATGTTTTCCCCCATCAGTTTTGCCGGTACCGTGCGATAGAAGACAATATCCAAAGAAATGTCAATTGCAATTTCTAAAATTAATATGTTTAGATATTTGGTACTTATAAAAATGTGCTTACATATTCTGGCTTACAACTAAAGAGTATTCTTAATTATTTTTACAACTGCAGTTACACCTACAACTGTAGCACCACCCATAGTTTCATCTGCTACAGTGCAAACTTCAACCATGCAATCGTCGCAATGTCCGTATGCAATATTGGCAGATGGATCGTTTGAAAAAGGACTTGGTTGGACAAATTACAGTCATGGATTTGTGGTGAAAACTGGCTCGGCGTTAGATGGTTCGCATTACATAGAAGTAAGAGATGGTGGCGCTAAAGTCATTATATATTTCAACAGGTAAATGACGCCCGCGTGGTAGTTATGTAAATATTGAACAGGTTCTGGGTCAAGCAAGCAGCATGCTTATATGGTGCGGTAATGCCGTTTTACCCATTCTCTGTAGAGTTATAACAGCACATGATAAGTATAATTTATCTGTAAACTGAAACAATTAATTTGCAGTCAGACATTTACTGATGGTTTGCATCAATATCAATTCAATTATTGTAGTAAGACGATATTGTGTTAAGTGTTATTAAATGTATCGAATTTACATGTATATTGTATGTATACTATTATATGCGCCCATTGTATCGAGCAAAATAAACAATTGTAGCTTCTTGATTTAGATATTATTTTCATTGTTATGGGTTCAGCATATTATAATCTTTGTTACAATTGATTAAAACATGGTTATTGTAAAATGATTTACTTAACTCAGCGGGAATTTGTAAAAAAAAAAAAACTGGCGAAAAATCGTTGAAAAAGATCCTTATATCGGGTCCGGGTGGTTATGCGACCTATCAAAAAGTTGTATTGTTTTATTTGCACAGCCATGAGATATACCAGTTCAAACTGAGCGGGTTTAGCCGACCTCATGATCATGTTTCCGTTACTCAACGCGCTGACTATGCTATATTTTGTGATTTAACGGTGAGTACTGACTCTATTTTAATTTACTAATTGATTGATCAATTAAATATTTAGCGCCATTTTTATGCTATCGAGGGCTACGGAAAAAAATTCGAACACACCCCACCTCCGCAAATACCTGATAACTATTTCACTTGAATCAGTGGTCAAACAGAGATAAATAATAACGAGACGCATTGTCGATTATCATTCATCACGGAGACTGTGGCCGGACGTGGATTCGAACTCACGACCCCTGTATTTATAGTCATACGCGCCACCGTCCAAGTTAATCAGGCCCGGTCTTGGATATTTTTAAACTATTTCTAAGCAGTAAAAAGTTCAGTTAATATTCGTTTTTCGTCTTTTGGTGTTGAAGTAAGTAACTCTTCAATGTTTGAGGCTGAGAAGGTTAGGAATAATTGCTTGTTCAATACTGAAATATGAAACACGACTATCAAAACAACGTGAGACTGTCCGATTTTGAAACAGACTTTCATTTGTTCTATTTTAACGACTTAGGTTAGTTGTCTTGTCAGTGGAAGACCAAAGAGTAACATTCATCTTCGTTTAGAAAAATACATTTTCACATTATGATCCAATTGTTAACACATTTACCATAAAGAACAAGTGTACTTGGTCGTTATACAGATGCATTCATGATAATGGATTATGGAGAGTTTAACACACTCGTCCAAACTACAAATGGTCTCATGTGCAATGTCCAATGCGCCTTTGATCTCCAATTATCAATAATTTCACTACCCAATTGTGTCTTTATTTTGTAACGGTACAAAAATTGTTACACATAAAAAAGTCCTGTGTAATTTTTCCATAGGGGCTGTGATTTATGACTGCATGTGAAATGAGCAAAAGCTAACATAGCATATGCTGCATTAAGTCGTTAAAATGTCACTTGTATAGGATTTTAACAGGTCGTACGTTCGAGTCCCGCTCGCTCCAAAAACTTTATGTGTGAAAGTTTCCAGTTACTTGCGGAAGGACGGTAGTTCTACTTAGTCTGAGGTCTTCCTTCACCAGTAAAACTGAATATGCCATATATAACCTGAAATATGTTGAAATGGCGTCAAACCCAAATAAAATAAATAAAATTATTTTACATAGGACAAAGAACAAAAATGAACTGTGTGGTGAGACCTAAATGGTTTAAGCCTGATTGCGTAGTAGCAACTTACATGAATGGGAACCAATTAATGAAAGACATCTGGTGATTTTGGCAAAATAATTTTCATTATATTCCTCAGTAAAGCCTTAATAAATGAATTGCTAGATTATCATCCCCACCCGCCCTCTCATTTTCATGTCGCCCGACCCTCTTTATTTTCATAAAAAATCAAAGATTTTAAAAATAAAATCCTCCCGCCATCCCTGTTTTTAAGAAAAAAATAGATAATAATCTAGCAATTAATTTATAATGGCCTAACAAATCATTATATTAAATGGTCCATGAATTTCGCTGACTCCCTTCCCCCTTCCCCTCCAAACCCCAATAGTTTTATAATAACACTCATTTTTTCAACTTGACATTTTGGCAAATATACGTCACAATGAAGAACAATACAAACAGTGTTTTTTTTTAATTTTAATAAACTTGAACAAGGAGCGAACGCTATTATGCCATAAATGACGAATGTTTATGACGTAGTGTTTGTCACGTGACTATTAAGGTTTACTAAATTTACAACCTCTTTTGGTTATTTTACTTTCCCTCCTTCTTGTATTAGAAATATATTAGTTAACGCATGCTTTAATATATTAATATATCATATCAATCTGCGTCCTATGTATATTAAAACAGAAACAGGGAGAAAGTCTATAAACATTTTGCTTCCGTTTCAATCGTTTATTGTTATTATATGTATGTTTATATATATATATATATATATATATATATATATATATATGCGACTTTGAAACAAAATATGTTGAAGCCAACTGATTACACTTCACATCACTTGTTTTACATGTTTACAGCTCTCGGAGGGCTCTCAAATCCATGGAGAATATACAGCGTTCGATCCCAACGGACAGTCTAATGTTTGGCAACACAGAGTTGTGCGGCCTTCATCGGGCAAGGTTAGTATGTTTTTCAGTTCATTAATTTATGAAACGTTCGTGTGTGTACTGTTCAGCAAAGATATCTAAACCTTAGTTGGCACACTCACTTACCTCGGCATGTTATACATTGTTTGGCACACTCCCTTACAAAACTCATGTATTTTACTCGGCATGTTATAGATTGTTTGGCACATTCCCTTACAAAACACATGCACATTGCTCGGAATGTTGCAAAATTATTTGGCACACTTCTTTATAAACCACATGTTCTGTATTCGGCATGTTACAAACTGTTTGGCACACTTCTATATAGACCACATGTTCTTTATTCGGCATGTTACAAATTGTTTTGCACACTTCCTTACAAAGCACATGTACTTTACTCGGCATGTTACAAATTGTTTGGCACACTTCTTTATAAACCACATGTTCTTTATTCGGCATGTTACAAATTGTTTGGCACACTTCCTTACAAAACACATGTCCTTGACCCGGCATGTTACAAATTGTTTGGCACACTTCCATACAAAACACATGTACGTTACCCGGCATGTTACCAATAGTTTGGCATACTACCTTACAAAACGCATGTTATTTTATTTGCATGCTACTTATATACTCTTTAACTTGTGTTACAATAAAGTTGTATGACATTTCTACGAATGGTACACTAAAGTATATGTTGTTCTTATTTATTGTTAAGTTCTTGATTAACATATCGGTGCGGTAACTGTGAAGCGCACCGACCTGCTTCCTTGGTTTTTCGTCTCTACATTCTATTCGCTTTGTGAGGCCCTGAGAAATAAATAGTGAAACGTTTATATGATGTTCGTGCCGTCTATTTTTTATTGATCATTAATATATACATGAAAGAAATATAAATTAACAAATATATATTATTTAAATAAAATCAGAATTTGTAATAAACATTATTTCTTTAATTAAACTGTTTCAATCTAAATATTATTTTTATTAAGTTTAACAAACATCTTATTATTAAATACATCATTACAATGATAGAAAATAAGAAATATATTACCTGAGAAATAAATAGTGAAACGCTTATATGATGTTCATGCCGTCTATTGGCAAAAGCGATACATCAAGCGTTTATATATAAAATCAAGACTTGCAAAGATTACAGTTTTCTTTATTTGCATAATTAAACGTGATATAAGCACTGACCAAACATATTTTTATCAAATAAATAAAGAGACATGCCACATATGGCAATGTATAATTAAATTGTATTTTTACTAAATGTTGATGTTACACTTGACCGTAACTCGAGTGCCTCCTTATTAACGTAATTCCCTGTGCCCATACTCCTTAGGTAACTGGTTAACAAAGCTTTTGATTTTAACACGCATATGTACTCGTATCTTGTACAAATTCAGGAAATATATATTCCTTCTGGGTCCTTGTCTCTATTTGTATCATTTTACATTGTTTGCAATAGCGTGTACAATAATAAGTTTGAATAAAGCATTATTAAAACTAAACTAATTTCAATTTTCTTTGACAAAAAAACGTTTTTTTTTCTTTTCAGCCAATAAATTATGCCTCCTGTTACGCGATGTTTCGGGGCGGAACTGGCGTAGTGGACTTCGATCAGTTCAAGATAGAATATTGTGCATGAAAATGCATTCAGTGTTCACGATTGAATCGTCTTTTATATCATTAAATGATAAAATTCATAATATTAAATCTGCTTTAGCATTCTTTTTGTCGTTTATTTCTTGATCTTTTTTACCATGGAGTCATAAGGTGATGCTTCAAAATGTAAAATCGATCAAGCCTAGTACCAGGGGCCACGAGAAGTTTTAAACTATTGAATTCTGATCAAACATAATGAAACATCGTTGAACAAAATACTATATGCCTTAGCCGAAAATAACGATGGAAACTGAAATGTTCCTAATGCGGCGCTGTTACAAATGGTGCACAACAATACTTCCGTACGGTGTCCCAATGGGGCCATCGCGGCATATTTTTTTTAAATTAAACCAAGTCAAAACAACGAAAATACGATGATGAGAAGTCGGAACAACGAAACTACGATGATGAAATTGCGAAACTACTATGATGAAAAGTAAAAAATACGATGATGAAAAGTCGAAACAACGAAACTACGATGATGAAAAGTCGAAAATACGATAGTCTTTATCTTGACCCCATTAACCTAAAATCAAACCAAAGCTTCCTGTTAATGTCAGGAACCGACACAGATACTTTCATAAAACTTTCTGATATAAAGTTATTGAGAAGGAACTTTTTTAAATCAGAGTTTTTAAACATAATTATAGGAAACCATATATTTATTTTCTTCTTTAAAAGATCCAAAAGAAATACCACACGAGGTCTATAAACAGTCTGATAAAGTATAGTCACAAGCGGATGAATTTAAAGTTACAACAACAACAATCAGCATTTGATTAATCAATTAAAGGAATTACTCTGCCTTGTTCGGTTTAATGTGTCTTGGCTGTTTAAATAACCTTTCGAAGCTTTCATGGTCAATAAAATTCAAGACATTTCAGGTTTCAATACCCAGTCGAAAAATGCACATTAACTGGTAGGTTAACAAGCTTGTTTTTTTAAAGACAATGCAATGACACATTAATATTTTTATTTTTTTTAAAAAAAAGGTCCTCATATGAATACATGCATATGTTGAAATCCTATAAAAGTCACAGTTTTACATGATGTCTTATTGCAGTATATGCTATGTCAGGTTTTGCTTTACTCATCTTCAGCAAGAAATCACAATCACTATGAACACTTTTGAAAATATTTCAAACCAAATTACAAAGAACATTTTTAAGCGCAAGAATCATATTACCATGGTAAAAAACTGTGTAGTGAATAGTCAAGTCATAATTTAATGAAAAGTATGGGTGCTACAGATATCAGTATTCTCCCGTTTATCAAGATCAAAGACAATAGCTAAGTCCATTTTTGTCCGATACGACCGTTTCACGAACCCATCCAAATATTCATGAATAATAACATTCTGATTAAGTTTGGTTACAATCTGATGAACACGAAAGGGGACACAGTATTATCGAGATGAAGATCAGCAATTTTCAACCAATCAAAAACCATAACTCATTACGTCTATTTTAGTCCAATAAAGCCGGTTTACAAACTCGTCCGAGCATTCATGGTCAGCACCACGTTGGTGAAAACGGTCCGCTACCACCATTGCGATTTCCATATACCTATACCGTAATATAATATAAGGTTTGACCTTATTTCCACTATTTCTAACATTCGCGGACCAAAACGCCCTATATCGCATTAAAGTACTTTCCTAAACTCAAATAAACGTGTCACAAATGGGATCAAAAGTGTTAATGATTACCACTTTTTGTCCTCTGAAGTTGGGTACCCCTACTTTCAGCATTTATTTCCACTATTTCTAATATTAGCGGACCAAAAAGTCTTATATCATATTAAATAACTGTCCTAGACTCACATAAAAATGTCAAAAATGGAGTCAATGGTGTCACATTTTACTTTTTTGTGTCCCCTGAAGTTGGGTACCACCACTTTCAGCAATAAGAAAACTACATTTCACCGATTTCACCAATTTGCACCAGTTTCATTTTCCATACAGTTTCCTTCTTAAAATGAATTTAGTCTGTCAAAGAAACATCAGTATATTTGTATGTACACAAACATCATACATTTACAATTTATTTTGGTCAATTGCCAGTTTGACATGCTCACCCAACCAGAAATAGGCTTACAATCATAATATATGCCCTGAACATCCATGTTCTTTTTCAGCCAATCATTTTCGTCTCAATGGTGGTAGTTTACCAGTTTAGGGCATTATCCAATACAAACTAATTTACGAGGCAACACGCAACCTGTTTTAATCAATTCAGGGCTATAATTTCCACCATATTGTTCAGATGTGGCTGATTCAAAAAATCGTCCGATCAAATTTAGTTTGGCCAAGATCCGGCTATATACATAAAAAAAACAGCATTTATCATCAGTAAAGGGTCATACTCGGTCTCCTGTTTTGAACATATTTTTATTTTGTATATGACTACAATACAATATATGTGTATACAATGAAAAAATATTAAATATTATAGTGTTATATAAAATATTTAAACTGTTAACCTAAAAATAGTGGTAATTTACTTTATGAATATGTTTAACACTTGGTATGACTTTAATTTACAACAAAGTGATTGAAAAATAAAATAAGAAATGATATCATTAATATAGGTATAGAGTTGAAGCACAGGGGAAATTAATATTAAAAAAAGACGACGAGAAATAAGCAAGAACAAGCTGGCTGAGAAAAGAAAATAGAGTAGCTGGACATTAAAAACATAAATAAATTTAGGATTTCAATGGTAAAAAAATTACACATAGAATTTGTTTTAACGTATTTTTTTTCATAATAGGAATGTATACCCACATAAAAATGCACAATAGCTGATAGGTTGAGCAGTTTTTTTAAAGAGGATGCAGTGAACAAGAACTTCTATACGACTGGTAAACACAGACAAGACTTTGTCTACCGAAGAACTTCTATACAACTGGTATACACAGACAAGACTTTGTCTACAGAAGATCTTCTATACGACTGGTATATACAGACAAGACTTTGTCTACAGAAGATATTCTATACGACTGGTATATACAGACAAGACTTTGTCTACAGAAGAACTTCTATACAACTGGTATACACAGACAAGACTTTGTCTACCGAAGAACTTCTATACGACTGGTATACACAGACAAGACTTTGTCTACAGAAGATCTTCTATACGACTGGTATATACAGACAAGACTTTGTCTACCGAAGAACTTCTATACGACTGGTATACACAGACAAGACTTTGTCTACAGAAGATCTTCTATATGACTGGTATATACAGACAAAACTTCGTCTACCGAAGAACTTCTATACGACTGGTATACACAGACAAGACTTTGTCTACCGAAGAACTTCTATATGACTGGTATACACAGACAAGACTTTGTCTACAGAAGATCTTCTACACGACTGGTATATACAGACAAGACTTTGTCTACTGAATAACTTCTATATGACTGGTATATACAGACAATACTTTGTCTCCCGAAGAACTTCTATACGACTGGTATACACAGACAAGACTTTGTCTACAGAAGATCTTCTATACGACTGGTATATACAGACAAGACAGACAAGACTCTACAGAAGATCTTCTATAAGACTGGTATATACAGACAAGACCTTGTCTACCGAATAACTTCTATACGACTGGTATACACAAACAAGACTTTGTCTACCGAATAACTTCTATACGACTGGTATACACAGACAAGACTTTGTCTACAGAAGATCTTCTATACGACTGGTATATACAGACAAGACTTTGTCTACCGAAGAACTTCTATACGACTGGTATACACAGACAATACTTTGTCTACAGAAGATCTTCTATACGACTGGTATATACAGACAAGACTTTGTCTACCGAAGAACTTCTATACGACTGGTATATACAGACAAGACTTTGTCTACTGAATAACTTCTATATGACTGGTATATACAGACAATACTTTGTCTCCCGAAGAACTTCTATACGACTGGTATACACAGACAAGACTTTGTCTACAGAAGATCTTCTATACGACTGGTATATACAGACAAGACAGACAAGACTCTACAGAAGATCTTCTATAAGACTGGTATATACAGACAATACTTTGCCTACCGAAGAACTTCTATACGAGTGGTGTATACAGACAAGCCTTTGTCTACCGAAGAACTTCTATACGACTGGTATATACATACAATACAGGATGTCCATAATGAATTAGCCCATACCTTACACGTGACTGGTAACAAGTGCGTATGACATCACGAGTGATGTAATACGTTTAAATGTTGTATAACTAACCCTACGCTAATAATCAACCATATTGTTTTCTTTTAAACTATAGGTATTGATACAAGGGAAGTAGCTACACCTTCAGCTGTTTACATAAATGGCTAATAATTAAGTCCCTTGACTAATTATATCTATGGAAATAAAGAATATCCTAATGGAACTTCACCGTTTTCACTTAAAATATTCAAATGGTTTAATTCAATTTGATAATATTAATACATGTTTTTATAATTGATATTATTGTGCATGGATATAATCAATATTAATACATGGTTATAATCACTATTAATACATGAATTTAATCAATATAAATACATGTATTGATCAATATAAATACATGTATTTATCAATTTTAATACATGTATTTATCAATATCAATACATATATTTATCAATATTAATACATGTATTTATCAATATTAATACATGACATGTAGATCTAGTTTATCAATATTAATATATATAGTGTTTTTTTCAAAATATAACCCCATTGTACCGTAACTTCTTCGCTATCTCTTACTACTTCCCTTTCAATTTTATGCCAGCGCCATTGTAACACTTTACACAGGTTTGTCTTGATTATAAATGACTAGCAGTTTATACAATTATAATTACTTAAATACCCTCAACAAATCGTTCAAGTCTCTTCAAGTGAGATTGAAACATACTACAACTCTAGTTCAGTTGAAATATTTTGACCAGAGTCAATAATGGGCAAAGGTATACACTTCAGTAGTTAGTAAGACCTGTAGTCTATAACGATTAAAGGGAAACAACTCTAGTTCATTTGAATAAGTACGACCTATAGTCTATAACGGTCAAAGGGAAACAACTCTAGTTCAGTAGTTAGTATGACCCATAGTCTATAGCGGTCAAAGGGAAACAACTCTAGTTCATTTGAATTAAAACGGCCTATAGTCTATAACGGTCCAAGGGAAACAACTATAGTTCAGTAGTTAGTAAGACCTGTAGTCTATAACGTTCAAATGGAAACAACTCTAGTTCATTTGAATTAGTACTACCTATAGTCTCGAACGGTCAAAGGGAAACAACTCTAGTTCAGTAGTTAGTACGACCTATAGTCTATAACGGTCAAAGGGAAACAACTCTAGTTCATTTGAATTAGTACGAACTATAGTCTATAACGGTTAAAGGGAAACAACTCTAGTTCATTTGAATTGGTACGACCTTAAGTCTATAACGGTCAAAGGGAAACAACTCTAGTTCAGTAGTTAGCACGACCTATAGTCTATAACGGTCAAAGCGAAACAACTCTAGTTCATTTGAATAAGTACGAACTATAGTCTATAACGGTCAAAGGGAAACAACTCTAGTTCAGTAGTTAGTACGACCTATAGTCTATAACGGTCAAAGGGAAACAACCCTAGTTCATTTAAATTAGTACGACCTATAGTCTATAACGGTCAAAGGGAAACAACTCTAGTTCAGTAGTTAGTACAACCTATAATCTATAACGGTCAAAGGGAAACAACTCTAGTTCATTTGAATTAGTACGATCTAACGTCTATAACGGTCAAAGGGAAATAACTTTAGTTCAGTAGTAAGTACGACCTATAGTCTATAACGGTCCAAGGAAACAACTCTAGTTCGTTTGAATTAGTACTACCTATAGTCTATAACAGTCAAAGGGAAACAACTGTAGTTCATTTGAATTAGTACGACCTATAGTCTATAACGGTCAAAGGGAAACAACTCTTGTTCATTTGAATAAGTACGACCTATAGTCTATAACGGTCAAAGGGAAACAACTCTAGTTCAGTAGTTAGTACGACCTTTAGTCTATAACGGTCAAATGGAAACAACTCTAGTTCACGTTGAAAACATGTAACATGATTGAATTGATAAGCTACCTTTCATAGCTGTTGGTAATTCTATATTTTCCTATCGTACATGGTAGAATCAACTAAAAAGTACTTATATAAATTGTACCTGTACAAGATCCCCTTCCCTAATATCAGACATTTTTTTATTTCTATGTAGAGAATAACTATGTTGTCATTCATATAAAAATTATATCAGTGGGTAAACTTTATACAGTCAAATCACTTAATTAATCAGGCACTTGTCTTAAGCAGCCACATTTGCTATTTCCCATTTGTATGCCTTCAGAGCAAATTCACCTATATTAAGCAACAACCTGTCTTAAAGGGTCATTTTTGCTCCTTCCTAGACTGGCTGCTTAAGTCACGTTTTACAGAATATACGCAACAGAACAGTTTACTACTTGTGTTTGTTTTTTCCAATATCTTCGTTAAAATGTTGAGTAACGTTTTTTTAAACTACACTGACTCAAAATGAAAACTTTACATTGACTTCAAAAGTGTCTCTTTTGCTGATTAAGGAGGGATATACCTTTTAAATTATTTTCGAAATCAGTGGAATATTTGGTATGTAATGAAACAAGAAGTAATTTCCAATTTGAATATGCTTTTTTATGCGGTAAATATAACACTTCTTTACCTATGACGTCGTAAACATGACCATGTTTGGTCTTTTTGACGTCCCGATTTATAGCAGCAAAATCGCGTATTTGTCGACCTCAGTCAAGTTATACCCAATGTACAGAATCGAAACACATATCACCACGTACACATTCAACGGATATATGAATTTACATATGCGATAATTACGACGAACGCCTAATTCTGAAAATATTAGCGGAAAACGGAAATTATTATTTTCTCGAAAAATATGATTCAAATCAAAATTACCAAAAAACAAACCGAGCGATTTTGGAATAATTTTTATTTAATTTCTAACAATATGCTTCACAGTAATTGTGAGATTTTTAGAACAATTGACAAACTAGATTTTTTTTTGATTTTTAATTATTTAACCCCACCCTACGTCAAAAAAGACGTCAATATATTGCATAATTCTACGCGTTTTCCATAAGACTTTTGGCGGTTGATTAAGGTTAAAATATTTTCTAAATCAGTGGTTCAATTAGTATATTATGAAACTAGAAGTAATTTCCAATGTGAATATGTTTTTTTGCAGAGGTCAATAGAATATATATTTATATGTGAGGTCGTAAACATGGCCATGTTCAGCCTTTTTGACGTCCCAATGTATAGCAGCAAAATCGCATATTTTTCGACCTTAGTTGAGTTATTCCTAATACACAGAATAGAAACATATATCACCATGTACACATCTGACGGATGTATGGATTTACAAATGCAAAAATTACGACGAACGCCACATTTTGAAAATACTAGCGAAAAACGGAAACCATTTTTTTCTCGATTTTTTCGAAAAAACGGCTTCAAATCAAAATTACCACAAAACAAATCGAGCGAATTTTGCATAATTTTTATATGATTTTATACTATATATTGTACAATTATTGTGAGATTTTTAGAAAAATTGACAAACTAGATTTGTTATGATATTCAATTATTTAACACTATCCTGCATCAAAAGACGCTTTAAAGCAAACGTCAACGTCGGTATAGCGCATGAGGTATACGTTTTGTGATAATTAAACAAATTTGTTCTTACCATTATATTAGTATTTTGTGCACACAAGTTATATATACTTCTGCTGTTTAGTGGCAACTAATTTGTCTATAGCATTTATGATAGCGTGTCTGTTTGGTGCACGTACAAAACCGTCATTTTATTTTCACTTACAGGGAACTGGATTCCAAAACTTTTTTGACGCAGGGTGGGGTTAAATAATTAAAAATAAAAAAAATCTAGTTTGTCAATTGTTCTAAAAATCTCACAATTACTGTGAAGCATATTGTTAGAAATCAAATAAAAATTATTCCAAAATCGCTCGGTTTGTTTTTTTGTTTTTTTTTTTGGTAATTTTGATTTGAAGCATTTTTTTCGAGAAAATAATAATTTCCGTTTTTCGCTAATATTTTCAGAATTTGGCGTTCGTCGTAATTATCGCATATGTAAATTCATATATCCGTTGAATGTGTACGTGGTGATATGTGTTTCGATTCTGTACATTGGGTATAACTTAACTGAGGTCGACAAATACGCGATTTTGCTGCTATAAATCGGGACGTCAAAAAGACCAAACATGGCCATGTTTACGACGTCATAGGTAAAGAAGTGTTATATTTACCGCAGAAAAAAAAGCATATTCAAATTGGAAATTACTTTTAGTTTCATTAAATACCAAATATTCCACTGATTTCCAAAATAATTTAAAAGTATATTCCTCCTTAATATATATTCAGGGTAAAAAAGTTTTCATTCAAGCTTTATGGCTATATTAATGTTTCTGTGTAATATACTGGAATAAATCAGCCATCGCATGTTTTTTTTTTTTTCTGATCAGTTAATTGAAGAAGGGTCAAAATGAGAATTCCAGAACAATGAAAATGATCATGTAACATCTGAGCAAGGGCATAAAGTGCTGGCTTAGCGCAATGACTGATATTTTTAAAACGTCAATAGCCAGTGTGGACTCCGTTTTTATTACGAATGCATTCCTGAATACGTCATCTCTTGAACTTGCGTAACGCTAACTGAGCGAGTTTGGAATAAGTTGCCATTCCAACCGAAGTGCATTTTGGAGATCCTGTGTAGTATTAATTTGATGTTTGGGATCTGACCCACCGATCCAATTCATTCCATACGTGTTCGATGGGGTTCAGGTTTGGGGTTATAGAGGCATTGTCATTGGTTTCGCGTGTATTGCAAATGACGTCGTGCCCATAACAACACGGTGGCGCGCTGTCGGAATCTGACCAGTGTATGGCCGACGAGCACGAATTGGAACACGTTTTTATCTCAAACGGTTTATGATCGTCTGTGCATGGACACCGATACGTGTTGCGGGTAAGAAACGATTACGTAGATGAGTCAACGTAATAGCGCGATGAGTACGCAACGTTGTTGCACGTACGCGACCGATCTCATATCCAGTAGTATTGTACCGGTTCGCAAGAATAAATAGTCTAACTGGAACAGCCAAAATGACGTACAACGGTATTTACCAATGGGTCAGCCCGGAGCATACAAAGAGCCTGATTTCTCTCAGTTTTAGAAAGACGTGACATCGCTAAATAAAAGTGATTTTTAAAACAAATTTAAGTTTTATTATCTGTGCTAAGCAACGTATGATTATTTGTTGGTGTAAAACCTGTAAGTGAAAACCCGCATGTTGCGCACGTGCAAAGTAAGGAAAAGGTTTCTTGTGCTCGGACGCAAAACTTTTGAAAAAAATGTATAATGATAATCCATAATTAAATTCTGATAACCATGTATAACACGTTTTGGAATATGTATGGTAACAAAAGAAATATTCAAACAAATAAAGTGTAAAGTTTTCATTTTAGGTCAGTGTGTGTATACGACATTAACAGACAGTTATGTATTGATTTCACATAAATAATCTTTCTTATTTAATGAAATTGCTTTGAAAGTGTTTGAGAAAAATGCATAAAATTGTGGGTACATAAAATGTCAGGTGGCGAATTAGCTGTTACTTTCGGTATATAAATCAGCTCTATACATGAACACGTTACCCAAAACGAAAAGTGACTGTATTGTTTAAGTTCCGCTTTACAAATACTACCTTGCCCTTGTGGTTCCGGCAAAGAACAGAATTACTGCCGATCTCTGCAGAGGGGTAGGAATCCTCCGAATGGGTGTCATGTTCATTTTATCATTTTTGTCAATACTCATCTGCAGCAAGAAATCAAATCTCATACGAAACATGTTGAATATATTTCAAACCAAATTACATGGGACCAGCAAGAATTTTGCTAAAGTGACAAAAAGGGGCACAACTATGTTATGAAGCCTTCATTTCGCTTTGTAATGTAAAACGAAAGGAGATATTCACATAATGGAAATGCTTATAAACAAACATGGTTCACATAGATAATGTTCAACAAAAATACACAGTCAGTTTAAATTGATATATATTAATGTATGATAAATAATGTGAAACTCTTTAAAGGGAATATATCAGGCTATATTTTCAAAATTTTAAAATTGGTTTAAAACATTTTATTAAAGTATGTGACAGACAGATTTACAGACAAGTGTGCTGAATAATGCCTGGGGAATACCATTCCAGATTCTCACAAGCGCACGTGACAGGTCAGGTAACATCAACGGCTGATTTTGGAGGCGACGTAAGCAACGCTGCATCTCATCCCACACGTGTTCTATAGGAGACATATCCAGTGACATTGCAGGCCAGGGCAGCACATTCACATTGTTCTGGATCAAGAAGTCGGTGACGACCCGCGCGACGTGCGGGCGAGCGTTATCCTGTCGCAGCGTGGCGTTACGTTGCTGCACAAATGGAAGGACGTGAGGCCGTATGATTTCGTCACGGTATCTAATGCTGTAATTGTGCCGTCCACAACCACAAGAGCTGTTCTGCCACAGGATGATATGCCACCCCACATCATGACACTACCTCCGCCGAATGGACGTCGTTGAATCACACAACTGTCATGGAAACGTTCGCCAACACGACGGTACACTCTAGAACGACCGTCGCTGCTGTCGAGATGAAACCTGCACTCATCCGTGAAAAGAACACGTGCCCGGTCCTGTTGCGTGAATGTATGTGTCGTCTACGTTAGGCAAAACGTGCCACACGATGACGTTGCTGGAGAACAGGACGTATGGCCGGACATCGTGGACGTATGCCTCGTTCAAGCAATCGATTACGTACCGTCCGGGGACTAATTTTTCTAAGGCCAGGAATACTTCCAGCCGTCAAAGCAGCACGGATATGAACGACCCGGATGTACGTATCCTGGCGATTGGACGTTACGCGTGGACGTCTTGACCGAGGCCGGTCTCTGGTGGTCTCAAACTGTTGGTACCTTCTCCACAAGGCGTTTACAGTATTTCGGTGCACACCAAATTGTCTGGCAACGTCATTATGACGTACACCAGTTTCAATCATGCCTATGGCGCGGCATCTGTCAGTTTCATTCAAACTTGGCATGGCGTATCAAAGATGTTTTTCAAAATTATGCTGGTTTTGTGTCCTACAGGTATCAACACTATGCTTTTACACAGGTTTAGGCGACAAACGTGTTTGCGGTTGACTGCTGGCCGAAAAAAAAACGTCAAAACGAAGACGTTGGCCAGACAGACAAACTACCCGTGCAACTCACGCACTGACCAGTGTAAATGACCGAGAGGGATACACAACTTACCTGTGTAAAGTTTCAAGCTTCAATTTATAAAATTGAGCGATACATGAACATTTTACACATGCACAGTTTCTTTTTATCGCTAGAATATATTGAAAAGGGATATCCTAACTTCCTAGCCTAAAATAGATTTTCCGCTTAAAATTGCCACATATTTTTATTAAATGAGTTATGGGATTTCTTTTTTTATTTCAAACTGTTCCGTTATAAAGGTTTAAACGTAGTCAAATTGTTTTATCTTAGAAAGAGTACGAATACGATGCAAAGGTCGTCAAACAGTATGTGCTGTCTATATTTTGAATAGGGAGGTCGTTTCAAGTTTTCCACTTCAATTTGCATATCGATTTTGTCATGTTTTGATTCTTTTTATCCATTTTGATAACTATTTTAATTTTTTAGACATTGGTGGCGTTTTATTCTGATACACCCATTCCAATATGTCATGCAAATTGTAACAAATCAAAAATATGCTTCAATCAAAATCTTGCAATCGCGTTTTTTCAAAGCCCGCTGGTGACTTAATGCTACTAATAAGTGTAGATATGTATTTGTAAACAGTTAATTTTGATAGTAATTTTATTTTTAATACTGCTGTATTATTGTTATTATCACATTTTATGAACTTTTGCGACTAATAAGGCCAAAACATTCATTCCAACTGGCATATGTGCTGACTTTTTGCAGCTGTTATTTTATGAAATAATCCACAGGAGGCACAAACTACACAAAATATATGTGTGCCTTTTGACCTGCATATGATTACACAATTATATTCAGTATGAAGCTAAAAATGATACCAAGTTGAATGTCTCGATTAGGAACAGGAATGACATATATAAAGTACTTACAAACCTAATCAAAGGCCCCTTACACAATAAAGCTTTTGTGTGTTTTTCAAACCTAATCATAATGAAATGTTACCAACAAAACAGGTCTAAATCTATTTAATCCATTTCGATATTAATGCATGATTTGTATCCAAAATGCACAACCCTTTTTAATGGGTTCTCAAATATTTTATGTTTTCCATGTGAAATAATATAAAAGAGAACATGTTTAAGCAAGCAAATATTTTTTTTTTTTGTTTCAAATAAAGATCCCATTTGGGAAAATGCAAGGCCTCCGTTGGTATTTTATGGGGATGTCGACATACTGAAGATAAGATCGTGAGTGCCAGTGGATGTTTGACAATTTGAAACCGACACTTCCCTAGATAAGGCATGGCACCTATCTCAGGTAATATTATAATCTATAATAATAAACTTACATCTTTACATATTTATATATATGTTAGTGCTTTCAACATATCATTTAGTTATTTTTTTCTGTAAAGTAACAGATCATGAAGTTAACGAATAATTAGAGGTAAATAACATATGGACTGGGCTTGGCGCTAACTTGATTTTTCAAGATCTATATGGCTTTATAGTTATAATCTGGGGATCTCGTTAAGCAGCTAGTCTGTACTAAGAACCCAGCTCTCCCGATTAGATCCGTTAAATAACTGCATATCTGAGCACGTTGATTGGTCAGTTGCTTCATAGAAAATTTGAATGGTGTCATAGTTAGTAAACGTTCCATCGCTTGGGATTGTGGGACAGGTATGAAATTCCCTATCTTTACCATCGGGGTCTAATAGACCTAATTCGGGAGATATCAGATTCTATATAGACTATCAAGCGATTTCTTGATTTGTTGACATATTAATTATGGAAATAATAAAACAAAATATATTACAAACACTCCGCATTTTTATATTAAGAACACTTATGTCTTTATTCGTGAAGGAATAGGCTTTGTATTCCATATAACATGCTCTTGCTTTCTTAAACAAATATTATCTTTAAAACTAGAACTTCCAGTGAAATAAATAATTTGCTTCTTTTTATTAAATATTTAAGGACACTGTTTGTTTTCTTACTTTGACTGATTCATATTCTTTTTTTAGCTTTCTTACACTAAGGAATCAAAGTACTTAAACCTATAGTACTAAAACCTAGGCAAACACTGGTCAAGTAGAAATGAAATGATAAAGTTTGTGTGTCAGGTGTGACCTAGGCAAACACAGGTCAAGTAGAAATGAAATGATAAAGTTTGTGTGTCAGGTGTGACCTAGGCAAACACTGGTCAAGTAGAAATGAAATGATAACGTTTGTGTGTCAGGTGTGACCTAGGCAAACACTGGTCAAGTAGAAATGAAATGATAAAGTTTGTGTGTCAGGTGTGACCTAGGCAAACACTGGTCAAGTAGAAATGAAATGATAAAGTTTGTGTGTCAGGTTTGGCCTTGGCAAACACTGGTCAAGTACAAATGAAATGATAAAGTTTGTGTGTCAGGTGTGACCTAAGTAAACACTGGTCAAGTAGAAATAAAATGATAATGTTTGTGTGTCAGGAAAATAATATAAGCATATTGATGGAAGTGATTTAGTAGAAGTTACTATTTACAAACCTAGGCAAACACTGGTCAAGTATAAATGAAATGATAAAGTTTGTGTGTCAGGTGTGGCCCGGAACATTATTTAAGCATACTGATAAGAGTGATTTAGTAGAGGTTATTATTTACAAACCTAGGCAAACACTGGACAAATATAACTGAAATGATAAAATTTGTGTGTCAGGTGTGGCCCGGGACATTATATAAGCATACTGATGGAAGTGATTTAGTAGAGGTTACTGTTTACAAACCTAGGCAAACACTGGTAAAGTATAAATGAAATGATAAAGTTTGTGTGTCAGGTGTGGCCCGGAACATTATTTAAGCATACTGATAAGAGTGATTTAGTAGAGGTTATTATTTACAAACCTAGGTAAACACTGGTCAAATATAACTGAAATGATAAAATTTGTGTGTCAGGTGTGGCCCGGGACATTATATAAGCATACTGATGGAAGTGATTTAGTAGAGGTTACTTTTTACAAACCTATGCAAACACTGGTCAAGTATAAATGAAATGATAAAGTGTGTGTGTCAGATGTGGCCTGGGACATTATATAAGCATACTGATGGAAGTGATTTAGTAGAGGTAACTATTTACAAACCAAGGCAAACACTGGTCAAGTATAAATGAAATGATAAAGTTTGTGTGTCAGGTGTGGCGCGGAACATTATATAAGCATACTGATGGAAGTGATTATGTAGAGGTTACTATTTACAAACCTAGACAAACACTGGTCAAGTATAAATGAAATGATAAAGTGTGTGTGTCAGGTGTGGCGCGGGACGTTATATAAGCATACTGATGGAAGTGATTTAGTAGAGGTTACTTTTTACAAACCTGGGCAAACACTGGTCAAGTATAAATGAAATGATAAAGTGTGTGTGTCAGATGTGGCCTGGGACATTATATAAGCATACTGATGGAAGCGAGTTAGTAGAGGTTACTATTTACAAACATAGGCAAACACTGGTCAAGTATAAATGAAATGATAAAGTTTGTGTCAGTATCAGTATCAGTATCTGTGTCAGTATCAGTATCAGTATCAGTATCAGTATCAGTATCAGTATCAGTGTCAGTGTCAGTGTCAGTGTCAACATCAAGGTCAGTGTGAGTGTGAGTGTCAGAACCAGTGTCAGTGTCAGAACCAGTGTCGGTGTCAGTATCAGTATCAGTATCAGTATCAGTATCAGTGTCAGTGTCAGTGTCAGTGTCAGTGTCAGTGTCAGTGTCTGTGTCTGTGTCTGTGTCTGTGTCAGTGTCAGTGTCAGTGTCAGTATCAGTACCAATGTCAGTATCAGTGTCAGTGTCAGTGTCAGTGTCAGTGTCTGTGTCAGTATCAGTATCAGTGTCAGTGTCGGTATCAGTATCAATGTCAGTGCCAGTATCAGTGTATTTTCTTTTCCAGAATTTGGAGTTCTACTACTCTTTCTTCAGGCCTACTTTGGTGGTGAGCAAATATCTTATTTCATTAAACTATTACTTTTGAAAATATTACATTAATGTATCAATGTTTTTGGTGGTGATACACGACAGTAGATCAGAAAGATACGACGGGACAGTATGGCGAATAGATTGTCGTGTGAAACATGCATTGGCCAGCATAAAAATCTTTTTTATGGAGACGGACTTGTTGTTTTTAATTTATTTATTGTTTAAAATTTGCAATTTAACATCGGGGATCTTGATGTCAACACGCACAATAGTGACAGTATTGATCAACTCGGTATCAGCTGTACAATTTCCTAACTTTAAATAATTATATACTTGAATACAGTGGTATAATTTATTTATTCATATCTATATATAAAATATATGATTTTGATCCGGAAGACGATTTCTATAGTTATGCATGCGCATCAATTCTGCGCACAAAGGAAAGCAGCTTTGTCGAGTTGTCCCAATGTTTTGACAACTCTGTCTTGATAAAGACAAAAAAAATGAAATACGCCAAAGGGCAGTTTACAATAAAGGCAGATATTCAAAATAAAACGGGTAAACTTGTTATCAGTATCAATCGACAACGAGTTCTCTTTCATCAGTCAGACAAGCCAGTGCCATACGCACTTACTACGACTGACCCTATTTCGGATGGTATCCTCATTTACGGATACGCCTGAAATTAGTCTCTTGTATTGTGTTCACTATATGACATTTGCATACCGGTATAAATATAATTAAACCTAAATATAAGGAAAGACAGATTGTCAAGATCATACAGGTATTTTATTTTGATTACCATTAAAATTGGTATCAAAAGTATTACGCCAAATTTTAAGCAAAATTTGTCCGTACACCCTATCAAAATATAAAAAAAAAACACGCTACGTTTGGTTTTCAAAATCGCAAAAATAACACTCGGCCGGAATGATATTTTTTTTAAAAATCCTAAACAGTTAATTTGAGCTTATCATTACCTTTTCCACGACAATTATTAATATTAAATAAGATAAATTCTGTCTAATAGAAAATTGACAAAAACTTTAGAAATCGTCATTGAAAGGATATAATTTCACTTTTTCAGGACGTTTTCGGTAAATATTGGTTCACAAGCAATTTACATGATAATCGCATCGAAACCTGTATGGTACAGATTCTTGTGTACATTCAATCATATTTATATCAAAACGTTTTCCCCTAGGTGCTTGTAAATCTGTTGATATAGTAGACGGGTCTTTTGAGCTGGGAGCACTCACCTGGCATCCAATTGCGAATCCTAGTGAATTTACCGTGCATACAGGATCCGCCCAAAGTGGAACACATTACATAAGTGTCACGGATGGCGGGGCAAGGCAAAGCTTCGACTTTTCCAGGTAAGTGCCCGCTAGTATATTAGGTTTCTTCATAATTCTTCATAACCAATCATAGCCAGTCTGTTTTCAACACAGTTGTGTTATAGTGGGTAAATAACCGAGAGAAAAAAACAACTGTAAATAGTCAGCTAGCAACCAACATTTAGGCTAATTTAAGTACTTGATCGTCACGTTGGCTAGCAATCTGGCGCCTGGCAAGGATAACTTTCGGAAAGTAAATGACATTGTGTACAACATAAAGGTGTCCCATAAGCCCATTGTAGCTGGTCCTTGCAATCGGGGTGACACTATAATTATAAACAAACACTTCATATTTTAAGTGTACAGCATTGTGTTCGTGTCGTATGTGTCTTACAGGCCTACAACACCGGCCGGGCCCGATTAGATCAGTCAGTAACGCGTCTGATTATCAATCCAGGGGTCGTGCATTCGAATCCCAGCCCGGACACAGTCTCCGTGATGATTGATATACGACATTTTTCTCATTATCATTTGTCTCTTACCGCTGATTCAAGTGGGAAAGTTATCAGTTACTTGCGGAAACGGGCGGGGTGTGCTTGAGTACTGGTTAACCAATTAGGATCACAGGAAACAGTGGTTAGGCTAACTGATCGTCTGTTAGCCCTCGATGGCATAAAATGACGCTAAATATTCAATCAATAAATCAATTATATATCACTGGAACATTGACATTGAACTAAATATAAGCTCTCCAGTGATTCGGCTATTGACCGTACCGCCTCAACCATGTTGCCATTTATGCTGTGACAGTGTATAGTATTTATTATAGTCCTTGAGATAGGGGGTGTTTATTCCATTTCTTACTAACCGCTGTTGGGGAGTTTGGTCAAAAATCCAAGATGGCCGCCAAAATGGCCGCCATAAATTGAAATTCGTGTTATAATATATAAACTGATAGAAAACACTGCAAAGTGTTAAAATTTAGATTTAGTGTGTTGTTTTTAGTTGTATAACATGTTTTAGGGTAAAAAAATAAGAATATTGTTGATTCAAGTAAAAACATTCTAAATGAGGAACAAAATGGCTGCCAAAATATGAAAAATGACACTTTTTATGGTTATTACGTATGTCTATTATCTTAACGCTGCCTTGATGACTGTGTCTTGAATGTTACGTCTCCTAATGGTCGTAAATTCTCTTATTTCAGTCAAGTATATTGATATTCGCATCTATGAGCATTCATTTACTACAACATGCTGGAAAAGTTGTTTAAAATATTGCATACTTGTTGCATGGATTTGTTACATTTGCGTTCTTTGCTGTGTGAAGTACACATATAAATGTATAGTTATAGTTAGGTTTTAAAGTTTTCTGTCATTTATATGTACTTTAATTATCCTGTCGGAACATTATAGAAAACGTCATCGTCGTATCATAGTACAGATATTTGTGGCCATATCTCGTTCATTGCAATATTCTTATCGTTCTTTGTATAGACAGCTCCTTATCGTTCTATTTATAGACAGCTCCTTATCGTTTCACATTAACACACTTTCATTAGTCTATTCTATTCCCTGATATCTTACTGTTCAACCCCAATGAAAAATCAGGCAAGTTTATGCCGGTCCCACAAAATCATAGCTATTTAACGGTTACAAAACTGTAATATCACTCACCTTTCCCTGAAGCAACAGATCAACTTATATGCTCAAACCGCATTGTAAGGTAATAGACCCAAGCGGGAGGGCCGGGTCAGTTTCACAAACTGTAATTTCAGGGACAAATACTCCTAAAATATGTTAGATTAATAATTGTTTAGTTACTGCATAGACACAGTTCACAGACAACACTACTATTTTAAGAAACGTCTTTATTTTGTACTCATTTTTTTTACCACAACTGTCCAATGATAACCTACGTTTTTAATTACGTCGTGAGCACCATGTACATTTAGCAAGTCATAATTATTTTACCTATACAATCTTTCGAAAAATCGTTTTCTCAAAGAATTAAATCAAAATATAGTATCGATATGGTATATATATATATATGAGAACATAGTTTCAAGACATCAAATGTTTCAGCTACTTTAATATAACACAACATGAACGTGTCAGAAATACCTTGTTGTTTTCATGGATATTGTGATTCGTATAGTGCACCGATCAAGTCGTTCACCCTAAGCGGCTACAGCCGACATAGCGGTCAAGTAACTGTTGTAAATCCTGCCGACTACAGCATTCTATGTGACCTTGACGTAAGTTCACACAATTTTATGTCGATTTGATATATATATCATTTGCTTTTACTGACTATAAAGGTATGGTGGTCTCATTACACAATTGCGCACCTTTTCTGTCACGATGGCAATGTTATTGCACTTCTATAATTTGGTTTGAATTTATTTCAAAATAATTCATATGAGATGTGATTTCTTGCTAAAGATGAGTAAACTAAAGTTGGCATGGCATATACTGCAATAAGACATCATTAGTGTCAAACAAAAGTGGCTGTTGTATGATTTGAAAGTATGAGCATTTGGGGACTTCTTTTTAAAAAATAATCTCAGAGTGCCACTACACTGTCTTTACAAAACAAGCTGGTCAACCAGGTATTGTGTATTTTATATGCGGACATTCCAACTATGAAAAAATACTTTTAGAAATAAAATATGTGGATATTTTTAACGTGGAAAGCCTAGACCTTTTTTATACAGAACTATAAACACAATGCAACCGGGTAGTCAGACCTGAAGTTTTTAAATCTCGAAGTAATATCCTATATGTTAGTATAGAGATCCTAGGTGGGTGGTAGCTTTGTATCTTTTTGGAGATCTGGTTTAGGAACTGGTGAATCAAGAATAGTCAGTCAAATACTGGGAACAGAAAACAAAATAAGAGGAGTAAGCGTCCTCGACAAAAAAGTGCGCGTTCGGCTTAACCAAATAACGTAGTATGTCTACACTGTAAAAATAGTCCGACAAATAAATTGAAGAAATGTTTTCGCTCAAAATATATATATAATTTGATAACAAAAGCGACAGTTATATCGATTTTTAATACATTTTTTGAAAATCAAAGGTGAATGAATAATAATCCCCGAGATATTCCCGAGATATTAGCAAACAAATGCAGTAACATGAAATGGTATGTAAGATTTTTCGTTACGGATTATGGCACCGTAATATTTATGTTGACCTGTGACGTAATCATTATTCAAAATTGTAAACAAGTGTTTGTTTGTAACTTTTAAACGAGTTTAAAATATTTTGGGATCAGTATATGCTTTTTATTTCAAACATATATTTGCGAATCAAAATGGATAAGTACCCTAGTATGCAGTGCCTTATTTCATATTATACCATGTATGTCTCCTGTATGTTATATGGTAAAACTGCTTAATTTTAAAACATAAAATTGCCAATATTGCAATATGAGTCCTGACCTTGGTAAGGTCAGTGCCATTGTAATATATCTTCACGCTCGTTTATTCCCAATAATGACCCGACTTTGCAAGCATTATTGATACAACATTCAAAAAAAAGAACGCTGAATGATCTAGTTGGCACTCAAGCCTGAAGTGCTCACAATTTCGCCCATTGCACCATGCATATACTGTTTAAGTTTGCATACTTACTATCAAATTATTATTTTGACGTGGACTATTATACACATTTCTGTCTTCTACTGGCAACATTACTTGACAGACACGTGAATTTTTGTTTTCCGTTTTTCGAAGCTATACCCAAAAGTGAAAATTCACAGGCGTCAATAACGAGTTCGAATAACCATTAGCACGGATACATGCACTGTAGAAGACAGAGATGGCATTCTTAACGCATAAAAAGTTTCTTTGAAATCGGATGACAGTTTTTATACTAAAGTTACCTGTATGTAAGTGGTGCGTGTTCAAAGTCCCTGAGTGTATATAATAAGTACCGAGTGTTTCTTACGTATTAAATCTACGTTTTCACGTACTTTGGTCGTTGCTGCGTATGTTTATATATTTTTCAGCACACTGATGGTAGTGAAACCTGGGCTCTAGCCAGCAAATTTGACCCTAGTTCACCTCCAAATACATGGGAGTATAGACAGCTAGTGGTCAATTCAACAAAGGTATATAATAAATGCACATTGCAGTGGTATGAGAAAACACGACATAGAGAATGGTATATATTTGTCAGTTTTGCCGGGCCTTATCTTTTTAACAAAACGATTTTGTCACATATGTTTGAAGAATACAGTAGAGTTATTAAATGTGGCAAATGGATTCGGGGATTTTAACGTATTTTCCACACTTCTGTATATACTGTTTTAGACAGTTGTTTTATAATCACTTTCCCATCACAACATAGAGTTTGAACTCCGCTATTGCCAACACAGTCTACGTCTGGAAACCGCCTGGGTTGTTTATAAAAGTCAGTGGTTGGAACCAGGTACCAGTTCAGGCTTGCTATGTTGCTCGAGTGCGAACCTTAATTGAAGGCTGCAATCGCTAGAGAATAATGAATTCAAGATAGTGGAAACAGAAATTTGAGCTTTCTTGGCCCGTTTTCTCTGTTGAACCAGTACTGGAACGAGTGTTGTTTTGAAAGCCCCTTGCGTGGTTTCAGATATCGAATCCGCGACGTCCGGTATGTGCGACCGTTACACTTTTCTCAGCACCACCGCTTCTCTTCTTTGGCAGTTAACTTGTGATCATGATTAACCTAAAAAAATAATTGTATGAATATACATTGCATAATAATTCCGTGCCTAAAAATTTGCCATTTGTACATATTTGTATCCCTGTTTCTTGTATTATTCGCTAGGATATAAAAGATGCCTGGTGTTACGCAATGTTCCGTAATGGGCAGGGTACTGTGGACTTTGACAACTTTAAAATTAACACGTGCTACACAGGTTGGCAAGTTATTTATAAATCTGTAATCGCTTTCTTTCTTTCAGGACTTATTCGTAGTTAGTTAGTTAGTTAGTTAGTTAGTTAGGATCCAGCTGATTTGCTCAAATTGAGCACAAGAAAGAAACATTAACATCTAGAATAACTCGATGTATAAGTTAAAGTTATACAACAGTTTGTATCATTTCAGTCAACCTTTGCGTCAGGTCTCACTACACATTTGAATTGTGTGCTTTGTTTTATATGACATAAGGATGCCGTAGGTAACAGCATATTTCCACTTTGAATCTTTAAAAGTATATTTTATAGCAGGAATGTATTACGCACAAAAATATCTGCAATAACTGGTAGGTTGAGCAGGTTGTTTTAAAGATAGTGCAGTGACACCCTAACATTTATTCTTCAAAAAGTCCTAAAGTGCTTTAAGATACATGCATCTGTTAAAATCCTATACAATTCACTTTTTAACACCAGTGATTGCAGTAGATTTATGCAGTATTATACCATGTCTGAGGCATGATACTTAAGTGTGGCAGCGCTCGCAATACTGTCTCAAGCAGACATCGCTGCGATATGACTGTAATATTTTTGGAAGCGACGCTAAACACCATGCAGCAACAATAGCAATATAGTTCAATAGAATAATACAACCCAGGACACCACGTTTTCGTTACATAGTTATATATATGTGCATTGTAGCTACAAGCGCTCGTCGTAATCTAGTCTACACTATTTATATCGGGTTGTTCACAAATAACTAAATTATTGTCATTAATGTGTCTTTTTCGTATGTATTTTAGGTGTACAGACGCCGGCCGTCAGTTCATGCCAAGATCTCGACACACAAGCATGTGTGCTGTTTCAAACTGCAAAACCGAATCTCTGTAGCGACCCAGCATTTTCACAATCCACGTGTAAACGATTCTGCGGACAATGCCGTATGTTATATTCAATAGCAGTGACGTCATTTATGACGACGTTACATTTTGTAAAATAAATGAATATGCTTCCCTATATTGTTTTATGTAGCTTGATTGAAAAATGAATTCAGACGTACTTTTGTGAATCGTTCACGAATTTCACCTGAGAGTTGGTTTTAATAGTGAACCTGTTCTGGTCTTGAAATGATGATTTCTGGCGTGAACAGCAAACACCCAATCCACTACACCAAAGACACCCTTAAAATTAAATAAATATTTATCAAATAACAGATACACCTACTTATTTTATAATTTATGAATGCTGATAAAACGGTTCAACGTCCACGCCTTTGGGTGCACGTTTTTGCACGTGTTTGATGTTGCTTTTTGTCCTCGTGATGCATTTTGTCAACGCTCGTTATCCGCACAAATATATTCATTCTTCTAAATTTTCTGTGAAGTATGGGCGTTATATGGACAAAATGCGACGTATTTTTAATATTTCGACGGACGAAAAGCGTCAATTGGACAAAACCGCCTGCACACACGTGATACATTAGATTGATATTGCATGGGCATTCAACAAATAAGGCATTTAATTTGTAGTCTCCTTTTGTTATATTTTCTCGTTTTGGTCATTTGACACCTTAATCTTGTCCGTCCGTGTTCCTTCGTGATTCTGGAATTAAAAGGTATTGAGGTGGCATTGAGATTTGACCATACACAATACTTTACTGTTTAAAAAAAAGAAAAACTAGTTTTCAGCAATGACAACATCTAAAAATCGCCATTTCTTTTAAAATCGCCATTTCTCTAAAAATCGTCATTTCTCTTAAAGTTTTCACCTTTATGTTTCAGCACTTGAATGTTACTCATGCCCTACCCCAGTTCGAGACCCGGCAAACTGTCACACTACAACAACTTGTCCAGTAAACTCGGTAATGTATTGTCTTAATATCAGTTAACATGTTTACTACTGTGTATTGAATTATGATTACAGTGCAACTATAGTTCATATAGGTAAAAGTGTGCGTGTCACCTTTCCTGGTCATACCATCCGTACTGTGTATTGAATTATGGCTACAGTGCAACTATAGTTCATATAGGTAAAAGTGGGCGTGTCACCTTTCCTGGTCATACCATCCGTACTGTGTATTGAATTATGGCTACAGTGCAACTATAGTTCATATATGTAAAAGTGTGCGTGTCACCTTTCCTGGTCATAATATCCGTACTGTGTATTGAAATATGATTACAGTGCAACTATAGTTCATATAGGTAAAAGTGTGCGTGTCACTTTTCCTGGTCATACCATCCGTACTGTGTATTGAGTTATAGCTACAGTGCAGTTATAGTTCATATAAGTAAAAGTGTGCGTGTCACCTTTCCTGGTCATACCATCCGTACTGTGTATTGAATTATGGCTACAGTGCAGCTATAGTTCATATATGTAAAAGTGTGCGTGTCACCTTTCCCGGTCGTACCATCCGTACTGTGTATTGAATTATGGCTACAGTGCAACTATAGTTCATATAGGTAAATGTGTGCGTGTCACCTTTCCTGGTCATACCATCCGTACTGTGTATTGAATTATGGGTACAGTGCAACTATAGTTCATATATGTAAAAGTGTACGTGTCACCTTTCCTGGTCATAATATCCGTACTGTGTATTGAATTATGATTACAGTGCAACTATAGTTCATATAGGTAAAAGTGTGCGTGTCACCTTTCCTGGTCATACCATCCGTACTGTGTATTGAGTTATAGCTACAGTGCAGTTATAGTTCATATAAGTAAAAGTGTGCGTGTCACCTTTCCTGGTCATACCATCCGTACTGTGTATTGAATTATGGCTACAGTGCAACTATAGTTCATATAGGTAAAAGTGTGCGTGTCACCTTTCCCGGTCATACCATCCGTACTGTGTGTTGAATTATGGCTACAGTGCAACTATAGTTCATATAGGTAAATGTGTGCGTGTCACCTTTCCCGGTCATACCATTCGTACTGTGTGTTGAATTATGGCTAAAGTGCAACTATAGTTCATATCGGTAAAAGTGGGCGTGTCACCTTTCCTGGTCATACCATCCGTACTGTGTATTGAATTATGACTACAGTGAAACTATAGTTCATATAGGTAAAGGTGTGCGTGTCACCTTTCCTGGTCATACCATCCGTACTGTGTGTTGAACTATGGCTGCAGTGCAACTATAGTTCATATAGGTAAATGTGTGCGTGTCACCTTTCCTAGTCATACCATCCGTACTGTGTGTTCAATTATGGCTACAGTGCAACTAAAGTTCATATAGGTAAAAATGTGCGTGTCACCTTTCCTGGTCATACCATCCGTACTGTGTATTGAATTATGGCTACAGTGCAACTATAGTTCATATATGTAAAAGTGTGCGTGTCACCTTTCCTGGTCATACCATCCGTACTGTGTATTGAATTATGGGTACAGTGCAACTATAGTTCATTAAGGGAAAAGTGTGCGTGTCACCTTTCCTGGTCATACCATCCGTACTGTGTATTGAATTATGGCTAAAGTGCAACTATAGTTCATATAGGTAAAAGTGTGCGTGTCACCTTTCCTGGTCATACCATTCGTACTGTGTATTGAATAATGGCTACAGTGCAACTATAGTTCATATAGGTAAATGTGCGTGTCACCTTTCCTGGTCATACCATCCGTACTGTGTATTGAATTATGGGTACAGTGCAACTATAGTTCATATAGGTAAATGTGTGCGTGTCACCTTTCCTAGTCATACCATCCGTACTGTTAGTTGAATTATGGCTACAATGCAACTATAGTTCATATAGGTAAAAGTGTGCGTGTCACCTTTCCTGGTCATACCATCCGTACTGTGTGTTGAATTATGGCTACAGTGCAACTATAGTTCATATATGTAAAAGTGTGCGTGTCACCTTTCCTGGTCATACCATTCGTACTGTGTATTGAATTATGGCTACAGTGCAACTATAGTTCATATAGGTAAAAGTGTGCGTGTCACCTTTCCTGGTCATACCATCCGTACTGTGTATTGAATTTTGGCTACAGTGCAACTATAGTTCATATAGGTAAATGTGTGCGTGTCACCTTTCCTAGTCACACCATCCGTACTGTTAGTTGAATTATGGCTACAGTGCAACTATAGTTCATATAGGTAAAAGTGTGCGTGTCACCTTTCCTGGTCATACCATCCGTACTGTGTATTGAATTATGGCTACAGTGCAACTATAGTTCATATAGGTAAATGTGTGCGTGTCACATTTCCTGGTCATACCATCCGTACTGTTAGTTGAATTATGGCTACAGTGCAACTATAGTTCATATAGGTAAAAATGTGCGTGTCACCTTTCCTGGTCACACCATCCGTACTGTGTATTGAATTATGGCTACAGTGCAACTATAGTTCATATAGGTAAAAGTGTGCGTGTCACCTTTCCTGGTCATACCATCCGTACTGTGTATTGAATTATGGCTACAGTGCAACTATAGTTCATATATGTATAAGCGTGCGTGTCACCTTTCCTGGTCATACCATCCATACTGTGTATTGAATTATGGCTACAATGCAACTATAGTTCATATAAGTACAAGTGTGCGTGTCACCTTTCCTGGTCATACCATCCGTACTGTGTATTGAATTATGGCTAAAGTGCAACTATAGTTCATATATGTAAAAGTGTGCGTGTCACCTTTCCTGGTCATACCATCCGTACTGTGTGTTGAATTATGGCTACAGTGCAACTATAGTTCATATAAGTAAAAGTGTGCGTGTCACTTTTACTGGTCATACCATCCGTACTGTGTATTGAATTATGGCTAAAGTGCAACTATAGTTCATATAGGTAAAAGTGTGCGTGTCACCTTTCCTGGTCATACCATCCGTACTGTGTATTGAATTATGGCTACAGTGCAACTATAGTTCATATAAGTAAAAGTGTGCGTGTCACCTTTCCTGGTCATACCATCCGTACTGTGTATTGAATTATGGCTGCAGTGAAACTATAGTTCATATATGTAAAAGCGTGCGTGTCACCTTTCCTGGTCATACCATCCGTACTGTGGTTTGAATTATGGCTGCAGTGAAACTATAGTTCATATATGTAAAAGCGTGCGTGTCACCTTTCCTGGTCATACCATCCGTACTGTGTGTTGAATTATGGCTGCAGTGCAACTATAGTTCATTTAGGTAAAATTGTGCATGTCACCTTTCCTGGTCATACCATCCGTACTGTGTATTGAATTATGGCTGCAGTGCAACTATAGTTCATATATGTAAAAGTGTGCGTGTCACCTTTCCTGGTCATACCATTCGTACTGTGTATTGAATTATGGCTGCAGTGAAACTATAGTTCATATATGTAAAAGTGTGCGTATCACCTTTCCTAGTCATACCATCCGTACTGTGTATTGAATTATGGCTGCAGTGCAACTATAGTTCATATATGTAAAAGTGTGCGTGTCACCTTTCCTGGTCATACCATCCGTACTGTGTATTGAATTATGGCTGCAGTGCAACTATAGTTCATATATGTAAAAGTGTGCGTGTCACCTTTCCTGGTCATACCATTCGTACTGTGTATTGAATTATGGCTGCAGTGCAACTATAGTTCATATATGTAAAAGTGTGCGTGTCACCTTTCCTGGTCATACCATTCGTACTGTGTATTGAATTATGGCTGCAGTGAAACTATAGTTCATATATGTAAAAGTGTGCGTATCACCTTTCCTGGTCATACCATCCGTACTGTGTATTGAATTATGGCTGCAGTGCAACTATAGTTCATATATGTAAAAGTGTGCGTGTCACCTTTCCTGGTCATACCATTCGTACTGTGTATTGAATTATGGCTGCAGTGCAACTATAGTTCATATAGGTAAAAGTGTGCGTGTCACCTTTCCTGGTCATACCATTCGTACTGTGTATTGAATTATGGCTGCAGTGCAACTATAGTTCATATATGTAAAAGTGTGCGTGTCACCTTTCCTGGTCATACCATCCGTACTGTGTGTTGAATTATGGCTACAGTGCAACTATAGTTCATATAGGTAAAAGTGTGCGTGTCACCTTTCCTGGTCATACCATCCGTTCTGTATATTGAATTATGGCTGCAGTGCAACTATAGTTCATATATGTAAAAGTGTGCGTGTCACCTTTCCTAGTCATACCATCCGTACTGTGTATTGAATTATGGCTGCAGTGCAACTATAGTTCATATATGTAAAAGTGTGCGTGTCACCTTTCCTGGTCATACCATCCGTACTGTGTATTGAATTATGGCTACAGTGCAACTATAGTTCATATATGTAAAAGTGTGCGTATCACCTTTCCCGGTCATACCATCCGTACTGTGTATTGAATTATGGCTACAGTGCAACTATAGTTCATATATGTAAAAGTGTGCGTATCACCTTTCCTAGTCATACCATCCGTACTGTGTATTGAATTATGGCTGCAGTGCAACTATAGTTCATATATGTAAAAGTGTGCGTGTCACCTTTCCTGGTCATACCATTCGTACTGTGTATTGAATTATGGCTACAGTGCAACTATTGTTCATATAGGTAAAAGTGTGCGTGTCACCTTTCCTGGTCATACCATCCGTACTGTGTATTGAATTATGGCTACAGTGAAACTATAGTTCATATAGGCAAAAGTGTGCGTGTCACCTTTCCTTGTCATACCATCCGTCTATTACTAGAACGTGACTTGATTTACACATTTCGTGTATATATAGTATAAAGTTGAATGTTTTGATGATTTGTCTTTTGTGTCCTCCAGATCACATGTACAGTCATACTCAAAGTAGCCAATCAAATGTCTGCACGGATGGTTTGTGCGTACTTTACAGGGAGATAATAAAAGCTTGATTGAGCTCCATTAAAGCTCCATTAAAATCATGATGACAAATTGTTAACGTGATGTGGAAGGGTTTATAAATGGGATATTTGTCTAGACAGTATCGGAGACTCGGAGAAAGAGAGAGAGCACATAGGGAGAGTCTCACGCTGGTCTGTTGCTAGCCACTATCTGTTTCTAGAACTAAAAGTACTATTTGTAAAACCACGTGTTTGTTTTTAAGTATTGCCGTAGTAGAACAGTATCATGGACACTGTAAAACATTAATATAAAGATATGAATCCTGAAAAAGTTGCAGAATACAAATAACCACAAATGGAAATAATTGTCACATTATTTGTATACACCTTGGTGTCAAAAATGAGTCTTATAAAAATATATGTTAAAACAGATGTGATAAAAATAAAAACCTTTAGATACGAACCAAAAATTGGTAAAACTTACAGTAATGAGGTCATTGTCTAGTTTTTACTATATTTGATCACTTTTATTTTCTCGATATCTCTCTGCCCAAGATAAGGAACTGGGATTGTTGTTAACGCTGAAATAAATGTGTCACTTTTCGTTTATTATTTGGTATATTTACGAAAACAATAGTGTGAATCTGACTTGTTGAGATGTGTCCTCTATGTTATTTAGTGTAGGCACGACTACATGTTAAACTTCCATTGTATTAAATTTGAGACTGTTATTAAACCATTTCTATATACATAGAAATGGCGTTGCTTCTTTTACACCTTACTCAAAGCCAGCGTAAAGTTAACTGTCAATTACCTATTGAGTATATATGTAGGTATTTAATCGAAATATATCAAATGATACAATGAGGGGTATGTTAGTGTAGTTGTAAACGCGAAGTCAGGTGGACAATAATTTATGAATAAGCCCATTTGAGTGTTCGGTTGAAGCCGGCAAGCAAAGATTTGATACAACTTCTTCTTATCAAAATAGAAATTAATTTCTTTTAAATAAGACATATATAACTCATAATGCACGATAACTATATTAAATAGAAAGTCGGTTTGAATGAAATGAATGTGTTTTGTGGTTGAATACCAGTTGCGATATGTCGGAACCATGTTCGATGGCAATGATAAGATATCATATAATCAACAGGAATTGTGAGCATTTAGAAAACATGGTCACCATTTCAAAATGAACACAATTGAAATAAGTTGACCTCTTTGAATAGTATACAAAAGATGACCATCAATCTAGTTTAAGGCGTAAGCCCCTCATTGTTTTGTTGTTGTTGTTTTTTTTACCCTTTATTAAATAAAATAATGTTTGCACGCTTGTCATTTATTTAAGAACCCAAATGAAAAAAGTGAAACTTAAATATTATTGTTTGCCGACCTCATCACTACCAAAATATGATGATAAAATTCATGAAGCATCCAAGAGAGTGTATATACCACTGTAAACAAAGTTCAAGTATAATTCCAAAATCATGTATTCATTCCCCATTGTTCAAGCATCAGTTTTCTGATTTCACAATTAAAAATGACAATGCTTTCAAAATGTTCATAATTATTCAATAATACCATTCAAAAATAAAGGAAAATGTATTTATAAAGAAGAAGAAACAGGGAATATTTATAACCGCCATTATGCGAAGTATTTCCTGTTTCCAGTGGTGGTACTATGCCTTAACTCGAATGTTCGCGTGTGTCAAACTTAAATTTAATTTGAATTGAATTAACCAAAAATATGTTTTTTTCTAAACGAATAAGAATAGTTTAATCAAAACGCAACTTCTATGCGTATCGCACAATCACAATGTTAATCCATTTAAATAAAACAATATATTACCATCATATCAGTGGGTGTGCTGGAGTAGTGGTTAACCTTCCAGGATCACTGGAAATATGGGTAGGTTAGCCTTCAAAATGAAACTAAATATTCAAACAAAAGTATTTCTTTCATATTTCAAGACTTGCATGACAAAAGAATTAAAGGCGGCGGATGGACATCACGAGTATATCATGAGCTGTGAAAAGAAAGCGGTAAGTTTGTTGTTGTTTTTTGTTGTTTTTCTGTTGTTGTTTTTTTCTTTTTGTTGTTTTTTTTGTTGTTGTTGTTTTTATTATTTAATGGGGTTTAACGGCGTTTTCAACACGTTTCAGGTTATATATGGTATATCCAGATTTATTGATGAAGGAAGACCTCAGAATGAATCTGAGTAGAACCACTGTCCTTTCAAAAGTAACTGGCAAACGATTTCACATGAATTTTAGAGCGAGCGTTACTCGAATTAGCGTTGAGAGGTAAGAGATCGTGAGACGTTCTGGTATACATATTGGTGTTGCTCTTACTGCTTTGAAGTGTCCTCCACCGATATGTACAGTTTTAAAATTAGCCATTTTGTACCATAACATGTTCATTTGTTTAGTTTATATATCATTTATTTTAGCTCGATTGTGCTTATATAAAGCGTTCTCGAGTCCACCTCCTGGGTAAAACCAGAAATGAGTGGTGTATTTTTTGTTTGTTTATTTGTTATTTTCTTGTTTGGTTTCATCTCATCTATATATGTACAGTTCATTTATAAATCAGATACTACCATGTTTAAACTGTATACACGCTGTAGCAATTCTATAAACATATATATACCAAGCCGATTATTAATTAATGCCTTTATATACAGTTCACTAAATACCAAACGTATACCGAATACGATTTGGATAGCATTCAATGATAAAACATCCGTCATACATTCGGAGTCGTATCTTGAACATATGTCATAAATTCAAATTGTTCATGTTCAATCACTGTTGACAATGTAAATGCCGACAGAGACACATTGACAAACAACAACAGTATGTTCGCAGTTTTACTGTTTGTCTCTTAAAAGTTGTTTTTATCATGTTTTGGAACACTATGAAAGATGCTAAGATGTCTTTCTACTAGAAAATACTAACACAGTACCAAACATATAGTAGAGTATCAGACCAAGGATCAGAGGGTCGTTGGTTTGATCTCCCGTTACGACCCTGTGTGGTGTCCTAAAGCAAGACCCTTTATCCGCATATGCTTAGTGCTCGCTCTACCTAGAGAGTGATTTGCCTGTTGTAAGAATCTTTTTCACAATCGATGTAAAATAAATAAGTTTTGAAATAAACATTAAATAAAGAAAAAAAGGAGAGAAAACTCTTGCAGCTATTTCACAGAGTAAAATGCTGACATGATGTTCTTGCTATTTAATGTACTTGGACCTGTACTTGTTTTAGTCATCGGTATAAGAACATGTATGCATTTTGCTTATTCTGCAGGTGTGTGATGGGTTTAATTTTGGATTTGCCATCGGTAAGCGGGCTCTGTTTGACGAGGAGACGGATGATGACGTAGAGGATCACGGGCGCCAGGAACGAGACATTTCGCTGTCCTGCTGTGACACTGACTTCTGTAACGTCCCCATGACAACCACTGTGACACCCCCTACAACAGCCGCGCCAAGTACGTGTCCAGAACCTCATTTTATGTGATTGATACCTACTATTAACATAAAACAATATGTTTGGATGTGGAATAATGCAATCTCAACATTCATGCTATATATAGCCAATAGTTTTATTAGTGGATAAACTCCCAGAACATGACTATAAATAGAACCGCCGTAATTCCGTTTAATTTATTTCGTCCGAACACTGCTCGAACACGCGACCTTGGCACTGGGAGGAACGCGATTCTGAGATAGCATTTAGCCTTATATACAAGATACAGAAGATATATTTATAGTCAGAGACTAGTATGATACAGAATGCATTTGCTATTGACCGTCTTTGACCACTCGGCCACGGAGGGACCCTAACATAAAACAAGAAAACGTTATCATGATCTCTTTGACCGTGCGTAGTCAACCGTGCGTGTAATTAATCATGACTATTCCCGCACTTAAGTTGGGGTAACAAAATAAATGATTTATAATACGTATTTTTCAGTTGATATTTATAAAACTCTTTTAGAATGTGCTCGAGACGTTGTGTTTGCGGTTGACGATTCGGGTAGTATTGGAAGCACAAACTTCAAACACGCCATGGATTTCGTTCGTGGAATTATTTCATCTCTTACCATTGGTCCTGTGGACAACCAAATATCCGTAATGACGTACAGCTCGCACCCACAGGTAAGTATTAGACTGGCAGGTTTATATTTTATCGTTTATAAACAATTATAAATAAAATTTTAAAAAAAAAAACACTTTCCAACAACGAAAATAAATAGGCACGTCACAATGGGTGAAAACAACAAGCTGACCACCTATATCAAATATAATGATTTCAGACAGAGTGACTTATTTATTTGTAAAGTGAATTGTAACTTGACAAAAAACGCATCCAAATATTGACATCAGGATTACCTTTAATTAAACCGTAGATGTCGTAGATGTAGATATTTTTTTATTTAAGTCTCATCATGGTTAATACACAGTATATACATTAAATTAAACATTATATTTAACAGTTAGCCATGCCATTCTATAAAGAATTATAAGAGACTATATTACATGTAAAACATATCAATACATATTTTAAACCAATTTGTCACAATTAATAATACTTGTTGTTTATATATTTACTGATAACCTTACAGAATAGCAAATATAACACTCCACCTTTTAACATATATATACACCGTAAAAAAATGAGAGGCTGGTGCTAAACTTGACATATTGTCTAAAATGTTATTAAAATTATATAAGATGTATTCTTGATGGCGCTTCATAGTTCTTATTTGTATAAATATGGTGTCGACCTGTGTATTTCACGCCAAGTCGTATATAAACATGCGTGCATCATTGAGAAACTATATCAGCACAAAATTTGACATTGGCTTTAATAGAGTATTAGCGTTTACTAACTAGTATGGTGTGAAGTTCAGAAAAAAACGCAGCAAGTGTCAGAATTCGAAGGGACTGGGTTCTATTTACATGTACTTTAAAACTTTACTATATAAGCACTTGTTCAATTACTTGTTTACAGACACTTACACCGTCCTAGTTTCCAGTGTACTTGAATTATATGCTAATAAAGCATCTGCCATGTGTACGTACTAGTCTGAAATCCCTGCCAGTATAATATGTGCTTTAACGATTCAACACAATCATATTGGATAAAAAAAGGCGAAGAAATTTGCAATTATATTAGGCACATCGGCATCATTTATTATATCGAGATAAAAACAATTAATGGGGTTGAACGCCTTTTTCAACACAATTAGGTCATATATGGCACATCCAGTTTAAGTGGTGGAGGAAGACCTCAGAATGAATCTAATTAGAACCACCGTCCTTACGCAAGTAACTGGCAAACTTTCTTACATAAAACTTTTGGAGCGGGACTCGAACCTACGCCCTTAGCGGTGAGAGGTAAATAATCTTTAGACGGCGCCTTAGACCACCCGTCCACGGAGGACCCGGTATCACGATAATGCTAAGGACTCACACCACTATTATCTCCCTTGAGTACTCCGGACCTACAGATGAAGGAGGTACAAATATTTTAGAAACCACCACTGAAAATTTGATGGTGATACCAGCTTTCTGGACAATTCTGTGTCGTTTCAGAATTGATGGTTCGAACAGTATCGTGGGCGAATAGTTGACATATTATTACTCTGGAAATTGATAGGTCTCAAAAAAGCATTGAATTTTACAAAACAAAACCTGGTCAAGGTATGCTTTATTTCCTTTATAATTGCATATCTTGAGCCAGTGAAGAATTTGAGCCCAGATACATGCTTCAAATTTGTTTTTTTTTCACTGTGTTTTTTACATAACTGTTACAATGGAGCCCTATGGGAAATGTAATAGTGGTGTGAGACGTTAACAAGTTCGGCGTCATGTTTTATATTATCGTCGGCATGTTTTGGTCGGTGTCGGTGCTCATGCTTTATAGTATCGTCATGTTTTATAGTATATGCGTCTTATTTTTATAGCATGGGCTTCATGGTTTCTTTTTGACAGATTGACTGGTACCTAAGCACGTTTCAGACAAAATCAGCCAATCTGAATGCTCTGAACAAAGTACTTTACCACAGTGGTGTTACGCGGACTGGCGACGCCCTGGAAGCTGTAAGAACTAAAATTCTAACACTCGCGAGTGGAGACAGACCTAATAACGAAAATGTCGTTATAGTAGTGAGTGACGGTCAGTCTACGGACAAGTCAGATACCCTTCATGAAGCTAATCGTCTGCACACCGTGAGCAGGGACGTCATCAGTATTGTTGTTGGATCTGGTAAGTGGGACAGGACATACTAGTTTATACGTACGAAATATAAATAAATTTTTTGAAATATACCTTCATACCGCAATACCATGTCTGTCTTTCTGTCTGTCTGTCTGTCTGTCTGTCTGTCTGTCTGTCTGTCTGTCTGTCTGTCTGTCTGTCTGTCTGTCTGTCTGTCTGTCTGTCTGTCTGTCTGTCTGTCTGTCTGTCTGTCTGTCTGTCTGTCTGTCTGTCTGTCTGTCTGTCTGTCTGTCTGTCTGTCTGTCTGTCTGTCTGCGTTTCAGCTGTGGATGATTCACTAGGACTATACAGATTATTGGCGTGAATTGAGATCCCCCTTGCTACGGCCCGGTTCTTTCAAACTTGATGAGTTTCTGAAGAAATATTAAATTATTGAAATTTCATTAAGTGTAATGTTTGTCACTATACAGGAGAATAACCTAGACTTATTTGTGTTTCTATATCAACTTGGTATGCACTTAAGACAAATAAAAAAAGTATAAAGACAGATTCTTTAAAATGCCGAAACTGATGATATATATTCATTAGAAATATTGTCGAATGGAATATAATGAAAATATTGCCTCACGCCTCACAATATTATTATTGAATAACGTGATATTGTACATATTTTTGGTTACATGCTGTAAATACTCAGTTTATATTTTTGACGGGATAATCAATTATCTTATTTTTCATAAAAACATGTTTTCATATAAAATATTTTTCCATAGGAGTGGATCAGAATGAACTGAATGCCATAGCAACCGATCGACACCACGTGATTGACGTCAGGGGATACAGCAATCTGGCCATTCTTATTCCACAAGTTGTAAATTTGATTTGTGGTTAGGTCACCACCATTGCGTTTTTACCCAGATCAGTTTCATAAACACTTCCGTTGTATCTATGTGGTAAATAAAAAAGTATATGTGTATTCATTATTCATTATTATGACATTGTTGTACACAGAGTGTATATTGTGACGCTATTTTATACATGTATCTCATATACCGAGGGTATAAAGATACGCCGGTTCAATTTCATAGCCATGTTATCAAACGGTTATAAGCAATACGGTATTAAAATATGTTTGCACAAGGTATTTCAGTATGATCATTGACTAGTAATTCATGATGGTGATGCTGATGATGACGATGCTGCTGATGTTGCTGCTGATGATGCTTCTGCTTGTGATGCTGATGCTTCTGCTGGCGATGCTAGTGATGATGATGATAATGACAATGCTGCTGATGCTACTGTTACTATTGTTGCTGCTGCTAATGATGATGGTGATGCTGCTGCTGCTGATGATGATGACGACGATTATTATGATGATGATGATGATGTTGACGACGACGACGACGACGACGACGACGACGACGACGACGATGATGATGATGATGATGATGATGATGATGACGACGATGATGATGATGAAAAATTAAGAAAGTATGAAGTGTGGGATTGATAATGAATGATTACAGTAATGATTAGTATCATTATCATCATCATCATCATCAATATTATCATCAGAGTTTAGATAATAAAATACGAGAATGGAAACGGATAAGAGAATTCAGTCTCTGCTAATGCAATGTGTATGTACCCTTATCTCGCCCAGCCAGCTACCTGCTGATAAGCCGCCAGGAGATGATTGGCTACATGTGTTATAACCATCGAGTATCCAATTACCACTTGTCTAAGTACCGATTTGATACACAGGAATATTTCAGTATAAACACGGACTGCAAGCTTCTGGTGTATCGGAGTATTCACAGCTATTCGGTCGGATTTATATACCTACATAATTGGTAAATATTTTGTAAATATTTCTCGCAGTCAATATATTTGTTTGTAAATATATATGCGTGTATTGTGAAGGATGTTTGATTTTTTTGTAGTACTTAAAATCACTTCAATTGAATAAGAATATCGGTGACTAAAAATAAAGGAGTGAGTCAATAATATACTTATATAAGCAGAAGTTTACTTTCACGGACACGTGCATTCTATAATGTCTGGAACATTCAGCAAAATTCATTTCATAATTGTTTTTTCTATAATGATGAGAATTCAGCCGAACTTAAAAAATATTAAAAAATGGATTTTTTTAACTTGTTATAAATCCTCACAACACCATGGTTTCTCAACATACCAAGGATTATCATGGCAAGTAGGTCATAGGTCAGGACGCCAATTCACACGCGTTGTTATTATTTTGTTTGACTTATAGTTGGACTAGAAGGAGGTATTAAGAAAAAAGAATAAAACAGCGGTTTATTACTCTTTTGACATTGCAGTGTGTGTGGGAATAACATATTTATAATTTATTCATTATTGTGTCCGTGTATCCATATGTTTTATCGTGCTGTTGGTTTCCACAATTCAAGTTATCAGTTACTTGCGCTGGTGGGTGACCGCATGTTCGAGTACTGGTTAACCTTCCAGGATGCGTTGTTATGCTCTCCTGTATTATTTGGAGGAAATAAAATATATATATATTAAAAAAACATAGGAACAAAAAACAAACTTTTGCAATTAAGTGTCCTTAATAGTTCTTGGTGTTGAAAAAAAAATGTAAAACTAGTTCTATCTTTTCTATTTTCTAGTTCTGTCCACCAGTTGTTACGGTGGGCTGTAGGTATATGCGATATGCGGTTGAACGACCTTTAACCTGCGTAATCACATTTGACAATAACCAGACATACGCCATTATTTCCAAACATCCGTTGTTTGCTAACATTCTCTCATCATGTAGCAATATATTGATGAAACTACGTTTCAATGTAAATTATGTAATAAATGCCAATGAAAAGTGCGTGTTTTTGCGGGTTTAAAAAAAAATCTTTTTTGATTTTGGTATTTCAGATCTACTGGCCGTAATTTTTCAGCCCGTAAACGTTTTATATTATATTGATGGAATAAACGGTTTATTTTTTATTGATTTTTTATGAACATAAATATTTTGTATATGATCGTACATGTTGGAAAAACCAGCCCATTTCAACACCCAAAATAGGTGATTCGCCAAAAACACAACCGATTGTCTTGTTTACACTGTACATTCCACGATATTATGAATTTTTGAAAACAGAACATATATACTATATGAATACTCGTCACTGTGCCTGCACGCAACTATGTTTTATGTTAGTGAATAGCATGAATATTAACGTCTTCCTTTGATTCTCCCCAAATATATGTTCTCATGCATATCTTCCACTGAAATTCCCTGTTATTTGAACTCCCGATTTGTAACAAAGAAACCTATTAATAAATCAAAGACACGTTCGTGCCCCCCTCCGCTCCTATTCAAATCGGCTATATCAGTCAACAAGAAGTCTGTTACTTTTCAGTTGTATTTATGTAGCGAATGTGCCAGATAGCTTCAGGCTGTGGTAGTTTTACGTGTGCATTGGTATTTATATTTCAATAAATAAAGAAGTCTCATCACATAGTATATTAAGATCTACCTGCTTGTCGTTATATATATAAATTTGTGAATATCTTGTCTTGGTTATTCACAAATAATTATCATGCATTGTGAATGAGCATCTGAAAAGATCCTAAAAGTCGTAAATTCTGTTGTTGTGAATTTAATTATCTCCCTTTATATATATATCCCGTTATTTCCTATCATATAAAGTTAACTCCCGTATTGAAGAGACATGCGTTGTATTTAAGCTTATTTTACATCGCCACCGGTTCCCCATATGGGTGATGCCCCAGCAACACCGGTTTCCCATATGGGTGATGTCCCAGCACCACCGGTTTCCCGTATGGGTGATGCCCTAGTGCCAACCAAATTGGTGTTGCCCCAGAAGAGTGCTAGTCATTTTAGGTTTGTGTTGGATAGTTCAGGATACAGATAAAAATCATCGCAAGTTTCTTCTGGTTCTTCAGCGTGGTCGGTGTATATCACCGTCACACAGGCCCTCGGTTTAAAGTCCCATCCGAACGACTGTGAGTATTTTTAGTTGGTCAGCGCCAGGAATCGAACCCGCACTCCGAGACAAGAAGTCTAGGCTCTACCGACTAAGCTATTAAGGATGACAAAGAGACATACTGCAGTTTTGAAAGATAACAGTTTATATATATGCATAATTAAACTATTAAAGTGAAGTTACCCAATAATTATTCAGGCAATTTTTTTTATTCTTCTTTAAAAAAAGGCTGTGGTCTCTAAAAAGTGAAAGAATGAGTGTAAAATTAGTAGGTCTTTGGCAGTTGGTAGTTGGATATTCGAATAACCAACGACCGACTAGTTGAAGGGCATTTTATTCGCAGTTTTCGCCATTTGTTAAAAAAGAGCACGTTTATTCATTTTAATTTTAGCATTTGAATCGGTATAATAGAAGGGAGAAATAAACAAGATAATATTAATTTCATATTCCAAAAAAACCACCATGACGTCAGTATTTTTATGAAAATTTATAACAATTTACTTTGAATGGAATGGAATGGAATGGAATGGAATGGAATGGAATGGAATGGTAGTCTTTATTTAAAGAGGGTAGCCCAATTTGTTTGAAACTAATCTTCCTTGGGGCCCTCTACTGATACATTCTTATGATACATTTACATGTTATTTACAAAATACAAATATTAATCTTTAGATTCAGAGTAACTTTTCAGTGAAAATTAATATTTCCGTATTTTTTAACTATAATTAGTCCTCCGTTGAGAATAATAATATATGTTTAAGATATTTTTTTTTTAAAATGTGACATTTAAGCTAATTTCCTGATGAAGGCGGAAATCGAAAATTAAAAAAATCACAGTTAAAATAGACATTTTATATATTTCCGTTATGCATTAATAAGTGTAAAGAGATGTGTGCCAGTAGATAAATTCGAGTTCACCATTACCGTGTGTCCCTTTAATTGAAAACGAAAAGTTAACTTTAAGTTATTATTTATTAATACAGCTCCCAGAGACTCGAACAAACAACTCAGTAAACCACTCCGCCGCTCAAACTACTGAGATGCGTTGACTATGAGAACGAATCAATGAATAATTACGTAATAAGTCAGCACTGACGAAACGATTAGACATTGCTGTCAGATAGTTTTTTTCATTGTATTCTTTCAAATTATGAGATGAAAAGAAAAGAAACATTTAGAGTCATTGAAACAAATTACTCCAACAGTACCCTCGTAATAACTACAAGAAAACAATTTGCATAAGAATGTTGATAAAAAGTTACAGCATTGTCAGGGAATGAGCACAGATTTATGTTGTATACTTGTTCAAGAATTGAATGGAGTTGTTATGAATGCCTACTACCAGTTTTACTTCGTAAGCCTTTTATACCGCATTAGAGATTCTGACGATCACAACATTCTTTAAAAAGTAGATATTTAAGAAAATCAACTTCTTTCACCGTCATTTTAAGGGGTTTTATCGCGCTTTGAACTAGTCATTTGCACTGTTGTTGCTGTATATAAGCTTATCTTACAACCCTACCGGTTTCCATTATTGGCGATTCCCACAGAATAGTGTTAGTCGTTCAGATAAATAAGTAACGGTGCACCGGTAATAAATCGTCGGTCCATCGTTAAAATATAGCGGTGCATCGATAAAAATATAGGGGTGCATCGTTAAAATATAGCGGTGGACCGATAAAATATAGTGATATAGCGATGCACCGGTATATAACGGTATATCGATATATTATAACGATGGACCGCCGCTTTTAACGGTGCACCGGTATATTTTATCGGTGCACCGTTAAAACAAATATATCGATGCACCGATATAATAGCGGTGGACCGGTACCGGTGCTTTTGACCCTGATCGTACACCATATTCTTTAGTGTGCTCGTTTTATAGCACTGTTATACGGACCCTCGGTTTAAAGTCCCTTTCGAGCGATAGCAAGTATTTTACGTTGGCTAATCCCAGGAATCAAACCCGCAACCCCGCTACTTAAAGTTTCGTGATCTTTTTAATGATTTTGCGGTCATTCAGATATTATTCTAATATATGTATGGAAGGTATCATTCTACTATTTGTAGTGAATTGAACTTATCTTAAAAATGAGCATCATAATAAAAATGGAGAAAAAAATGTGTAGTACATAAAGTTTTGATTTTGTTAATATTTGTCATATAGCTTAATATGTTCAACTTTTCGGAAAGGAAAAAACAACAATACTTTTAATGTTTATCTTTTTGAAAAAAAAAGAATTATAACAAAACAAATATATTTATATACATGTACACTTATTATGAACGGGATTTTGACGTATTTGTGGTACGAATTTACTGGACTATAAATCAAACAAGCTCAAAGTTGGTGTTTTGTGAATAACAAAATAAAGCTACATTCTTTTTAATGCAAACAAAATATATAGTTGCTTGTTACCTGGCTTGATTCAGGGAGTGATGAAACGATTTTGGCAACAGCAACGTTTATGTGTACGTAGAAACGAGATCGGAATCCTGATAAGAGAGGTTTTGGTGTAGGTAGCTTGTAAAAAGGCGCTCATGTGTACTAATGAATTCACAAAAATGTTGATAATTCCATCATGATGTGAAATGGTAATACCAAACATTGGCGTACTTGTTTTTTTTATTGTTTTTTTGTATGCGTTAAAAAGATGAAGAATTATTAATGCTCACGCCTTCTTATTGGAAAGAATTCACTCAGACGGATCGGCAGATTTGCGCCTTTCATCTCACTTATTATTCTGACGGGATCATCAGTTAGTGTCAGTGCCTAGTATCAATTGTACTTGAGATTTTTTTTGGTGTGTTTTTATTGTTGTTTTTTGTTTTGATTTTATTCATCCTAGATTTCATTTGTAAGCTATACAGATTGAATGCGATTCGTGAACTTCGACATACGTATTATCTTCCGGGGACATGGATATAATTAGTATTATCTTCCAGAAACTGGGAAATACGTGTAAGTATTTTCTTCGGTGAACTGGGATATAAGGATTATATTCCGGGGACCGGGACATAAGGATTATATTCCGGGGACCGGGACATAAGGATAATCTTCCGGGGACCGGGACATAAGGATTATCTTCCGGAAACTTGATATTAGCATTTTCTTCCCGATACTGGGATGTTAGTACTGTCTTCTGAGAAACGAGATATAAGGATTATCTTTCATGAAACGAGATATAAGGATTATCTTCCTGGAACCGGGATATAAGGATTATCTTCCCGGAACCGGGAAATAAGGATTATCTTCAGTGAACTTGGATATTAGTATTATCTTCCGGGAACAGGATTTAAGGATTATATTTCGGGGTACGGGATATATTGATTATCTTTCTGAAAGCGGGATATAAGGATTATCTTCCTGGAACCAGGATATAAGAATTATCTTCAGTTAACGTTGATATAAGTTTTATTTTCCGGGGAACAGGATATAAGGATTATATTCGGGGGTACGGGATATAAGGATTATATTCCGGGTACGGGGTATAAAGATTATCTTCCGTGAAATGGGAAATAAGGATTATCTTCCTGGAACTAGGATATAAGGATTATCTTCCGGGGACTGGGATATAAGGATTATCTTCTGGAAACTTAACTGGGATAAAAGTTTTATCTTCCGGTAAACGAAATATAAGTAGTATCTTCCGAAAACGGATGTAGGTATTATCTTCTGGTGACCAGAATAATAGTAATATTTCCGGGTACTGGGATATTAGTAGTATCTTTCTTTCACCATCAAGTTCAAGCAGATAGCCACTGGCATTGTGTCTGATGGAAATTTAAAGTGCACTATTGATACACCGAGAAGGATTAAAAATATCACCTGCCAGATGTTATATTTCATTATGGACGATCAATTGTATTTTTCAATGAAGTTTGAAACAATACTGTTAATCAAACTCTAATATACCTGATAGTTTCAATCTGAAAGTACACACATTGACAAAGGATGCGTCTTAGCCTAGTTTGAAAACAAAATACATTAATATAATTTTACTTTGTTTATTGTACAATATAGCATAATAAAACACTACACCGGCGATGGTATATTATTAAGACCATATTGTGAGTTTCGTTAGAAATGTAAAGCGAATGGTTTTCTCATCTAAATAAACATCAACGCACGGTATTAAAATTTGGAATTTAGTGTAAACACAAATGAAACAACAGGAGTCTATGTATCAAGTGAACATCTTGTAAATAAAAACAAACCTAGCTGCACCAGCTGTCGTATTCCTTTAATCTGCCACCGCAATGAAGACGAATACAGCAAAAACAAAACAACTTGTGTGCAGTTTTGAGCGTGCATGATGCTTCAAGAGACATCAAAATTCCAACATAAAATGTATATTTAATAGTATTTTATTACAACCATGCCGTTAGTGGGTAACGTTGGTTTAATAGTATGAAATGCGTTTTTAGATGCATATATTTTCGAAATAAATATATATTTAGCTCAGATGGGGCGTCAAAAAGTGTCTCCGTGATGATTGATATATGATATTGTGTCTCATTATCATTCGTCTCTCACCGCTGATTCAAGCGGGAAAGTTATCAGTTATTTGCGGAGATGGGATGTGCTCGAATACTGGTTAACCTTTCAGGATCCCAGGAAACAGTGGTTAGGTTTACTGATCGTCTGTTAGCCCTCGATGGCATAAAAATGCCGCTCAATCAATCAATCAATCTGCCAGTCAGATTTTCAGTCAGCGAGTCGTCAGTCAACTAATATACTTACATTTATTATGAACCACCATAATTCTAATGTATTGTTACTCCATGTTTCTGTTGTAAATAAATGGCTGATAGGTTGTATGGTACTAAGCGTCGCTTTCAACAATTGTTCAGGTATATTGCGATGTTGTCTACTCAATACATTATTTTAAGCGCTACCACACTGGAGTTTCATGCCACATTCACATCATACTGACATCGGGCCGACCAAACCTAGAACTCTCCTCTAAATGCTGAGCGTCAAGCGAGGAAGCTTCTAGTACCATTTTTCAAGTCTTTGGTATGATCCGGCCAGGGATCGAACACATGGCTTTCTGCATGCGAGGCGGACCCTCTGCCCCCACCCCCTCCTCCTACCCACCCCAAAGACTACCGATGCTGTGTTTTTTTTAATTTATAAAGTTCTTATTATATGTCTACATCTTATTCATATAAAGTTGCTTTTAACACAAATGTTCTGTTCGGTTCATTCAAGATACTGATTTATAAAGTTGATAAGAACGGTTACCAGGGCGACTATCTGAACGTATTACTGGGAATTTAACAACAAACTGTAGACATAAGCACATTATCCCTAAGTTCGAACCCATGTGGATTTTATGAAAATACTTGAGTTATTTATAACGGCGTCTTACACATGTACTACATGTTGGAATAATAAAAAAAAACAAAGTTGTGTGTTATCTGGTGCACAATAAATGGGTCAAATTATATGATTGCATCTAAGTAAAAACAATGAAGTTTAACGTATTTATTTGTTTTAGGTTTTTGTGTTCTCTAATTTATTTAGGTTTCAAGAATGCAAAACAATCAAAGAAGAGAGCAATCTTCTTGAATTTAAAAGACTATAATGCTGGTAGACACATGGACGCTGTGACAGCTTCATTTATTATGTTGATGTTTGTGCTTATTGTTTATTTTTTTTTTTCAGTCCAAAAAAAAGATACATGTATTCATCTTTAATATCTGTATAAACATATCAGTACCGGTCAGATTCATTAAAAAAACTAAACCAATATACATGTTTTTATGATGTTTTCTGCCCTATAAAACACGAAGTTTTTTTTGTATGTATGTGGTTTGGGGCGGTGTGGGGGAGGGGGGGGGGGTGTCCTGAGGGATTTTTTGTTCGTATACCATTATTTATTGAAAGTAAGTTGATATTTATGACGACAACAGATGAATGTATCTTTCATTTTATCTCTTTAGAAGAATATCGAGTTATGCTAGGGGGGACGCTCGTTAATTTAGTTTTTTGTCACAAATTGACATTTTATGTTTATAGATATTCTTTTTACAGTACACTATGTTAACAGTAAAAACAAACTTCTGCTTTTGAATTATAAACATGATATGAAAGCATATGATATTAAGCATGTATTTCGCACATCTTAATATATCTTAATGTTATGAATAAATACTGGAACGAAGGTTTTATTCTATTTTCTCCATTATGAAGTAGATGTATCATTCAAATGGCTGTTAAAGGTTAACGACAAAGTAGGCAGGGAAAACGCATATATCAAAATTCATAAAAGTAACTAAAATATGTAAATGATAAATTTTGATAAAATGCGTTTACGACCAATTAAATGACCTTTATTTGAGTTTTAATAAAGGGTAAGTCTAAGATGCTAACCTATTGCTCCCAAAAACAGGTGTTGTTTTTATGTATTTCAAAGAACTAAAAATCAAATTTTGTTTTTTTAAAATTACAATTAGGTTACATAATATGTGATACTAATATTGCTAAAAATTAGAAATTAACTTATGTTTTCTTTTTTTAAAATCATGTTTTGCTTTAAAAATTAAACAATTTGCTCTGTAATAATTATTATAGACAAGATATTTTGTGTGATGAAGTGTCACGTGTGCTCATGTTGAAAATGTTCTGTTATATTTTATTTTTATTAAATTTCATTATATTCTGTTCTGTTCTGTTCTGATTTAGTGCATGTGAGTATGTACATAACAAGAAATTCCTGCAGCAGAAATGAGCCTACACTATTTATTTATTTTATTCCAAATGCTTGGTAATTTAATTGATATACTAGTAACTACTGTAACAGTTAACAGGTGACTTGTATTTTCAACTGCGTTATACAAGCGTAACATACATAATGCAGATGTTGTCTAATTACAGAATGATGATACCACGTCCCAACTTCTTCTTATTGCTAATTTGCGCATGTGGGGCGGTGAATGTGTTATTTTATTCCCTGACAAATGACCCTACTGTGAATGATAGTGTTACAGCAGAAATCAAATTCATTGAACTGCAGGAAACCGAGTCTGGGGCACAGCTTGTTACAGGTAAATGATTAATGTTCGTTCTAGACTGAAACGCCTATTGTAACAGGTAAATGATTAATGTTCGTTCCAGGTGCAGTCAAATGGTTTAAAAGTTTGTTATGTAATTTAATTTGTGAATTCCGAAAGTTCTTGAGTAGCCTGCTTTGATTGACGAGCGGCAGTTTCGTCTTCAATAATGAGAGTGTTTTTGTTTATACGTTTTTGGTAAACTTGTTTACGATATACCTATTATTAATCTTGAAGTAAATTTACTCTTAACATATCGTTTTAAAGTCACATATAAAATATATTTTTCATCTGACCTGAATGTGTCTAAGGTTATTTCACTAAAATATGGTTTTTTTGTTGCATTTTAGATGATGTAATCGTAAGTGAAAATCGACTATCAAATGACCCAAACGATGAATCCGACAATAGCATACAACATGCAGTCAGAAAACTGACCCACGCTGACATAACAGAGACGCAGGCGGTCAACAGTTCATTGGATGAAGGTTTAAGAACGTTTATGTTCGATATAAACAAGTATGACGTGTGTCTTGACAATGGAATAGAACGATCTACGTCATTTGATATCGTCATAATTGTGATGAGTGATATAAACAACTTTCTGAGAAGACATGCTATACGAAACACGTGGGGATCCGTTGTCCACGACCTAAATGCTACGCTATTATTCCTTGTCGGAAAAGATCGATCCCGTGGATTACAATCGCAAATTGAAAAGGAATCCGAGCTGTATAATGACGTCATTCAAGTAGATATAATAGATTCATACGAAAACCTTTCTTTGAAATCAATTGCAATGTTACAGTTCTTAAACGATTATTGTATGTGTTCAAAATATTATCTAAAAACCGACGATGATGTCTATATTAATATTGAAAATGTTCTTAAAACTTCAAAATCGCGTGAAGAATCCAGATTTTTCTTATGCCACGTGTTTGACAAGGCGGAACCAATCCGAAACCCAAATTCAAAATGGTTCACCTCATATAACGATTACAATGAGACATATTTTCCAAGATATTGCTCAGGAACCGCATATGCATTCTCTTCTGGTATTATAACAGATTTGTATAAAGTTTCTTTAAAAACAAAATTACTCTTAATGGAGGACGTGTTTATAACAGGTTTCGTAGCGAAGACAAGCAACGTATCTCACATTCATGACGATGGCTTTTCTTATATGAAGAGACCAGCTACAGGTTGTATGTATGAAAACGTTATGTCCGGTCATCAAGTGACAGTTAAACAAATGTATGTGATATTTTCTCAACTGACTAGTCATGAAATAGACTGTGAAACACAGATAAACAAAGTCATACAAAACGCAGAAGAGATAGATCTAGACTAACTGATGATGAAGTGAATAAAGATATCTAATAAAGGAATAAAATATCAAGCAATTGTTAAATTTTGTTGCATATCATGTACACCCTTTGGAAACAACGACACATCTAAATGTTTGTATTTAAGGTTGATAACTGTAGCTCATTTCATATGCACCAAAAATACTGCTTCCTCAGTGGTTTCAAACTACTCAAGAAAAAGTAGTTCTTGATTATTGAGTAGATCCGTCCATTGCTACTTTAATCATTTGGATCATGCTCATGACAAAGTGGTATCTAACCATTTCAGTATCGCAATTCTAATTACAAAGATTAGATGAACGGGCAATGTGTGCTGGCTTGTTGTTCTTCACTTGTCAGATACATCGCTCAATGAATTGTACAGAACTATCAAATGACCATATAAACTAGGTTTTACGTCGCTTTTGTCTGCATCAGGTTACTCATTTGGAGTCATCATGATTCTTGAGTCCTTGACCTGCTTCTGGTTTTAAGTGATTGCAATAAAATGCAATACCGAGACATATAATATATAAATAATGATCACTTCAGGGCAAAAATACAAAAAGTGTACTGTACTGAAACCTCGTTTCCGAGCTCACAAGAACATGTAACCAAACGTACCGAAGTGTTGATTAGCAAAGCTCTAGGGAAAGTAGGTAAATGGAATTGTAGTTTGTTTGAGAGTGTTACTTGTAATGCCGGGACACTAATAAATCAAGGTATAACACACATATTGAAAACAGTGAAAAGGTGCGTTCTCAGTGGGAAAGTCGCAAAACGACAGTTACAAATAAATCTTATTTCTTTTTATTTACTAATGCGTATTCCTACTTTTATGATTTTATTATTTGAACGGCATTATTTGTGTATTTGGAATATTTTGAAAGCATTGATGTTTGAAATATAAGTCAAGAAAAATAGTTGAGGCTTGAAAATTGGGGGATGCATACATTATTTCGAAATTCCATCTTTCATATTTATTTTGCCAATAGTATACACATTGTAGAAACACGTAGAGACAGAGTCTAAATGTCAGATTCAAAATATTGATGAATTTAGGTCCAAGACTATGTTGAGTTTGTGTAGATATTGTAATGTGGATAAAGATATTGGCGACCGACTTAGTCTATCCCAGGACCTGCCATCTCCCAACATAGGTATGTAAAAACCAGTCCTACAATTCATAGCGCTCTAATGCGTCTACCAATTGCTTATGTGATTTAACTTCCGCTGAAGCAATTGAAGTGCAAGCCCGCCATTGATTTTTGTGTTTTGTCTATAGTAAATAAAAACAGTTGGCATGCTTGTTATTCATCGAAGGACCAAACGAAAGAGGTGTAATTCACGTATTTTTTTTGTTTGTCAACCTCTGCACTACAAAAAATGAAAGTAGGAGCCATGTAGCTTCTAACAGATTTGTTTCTGTTCAGCGTGTGCACTGTTGCCGTAGTAAGAGTAAATGTCAGAAATCATGTATTCATACACTAATATATTTCAAGCATCATTTGTTTTAAATTCATAATTCAAACATGAAAAGTCTTTCAAAATGTTCAAAATACATCAATAATGCTATTCAAATTAAAACAAAAACATTCTAATAAGGAAAATGCATTTCAAACAGAGAAGAAACAAAGATTATTTATAACCGCCATTATGTGACTTCCCCGCGGAAGCATTTCCTGTTTTCAATGGTGGTGCTATGCCTTGACCAATCAGCGTTCTCATCAGCGATTGCTATATTACGGACACCATGGAGGAGTACTATGGCCCTTTTCACAGTCCAGTATTGACATGACAACAACGGCTTGCATACATATTTAATTCACTAGAACATGAAATAAAACGAAACGATAAAGGCATGGTGAGCGTTTGCTTTTGCATATTCTACATGGCAAATAATGAACAATTTAACATAAATATTACAGTTAACGACGATTTTACTTAGACAGGTATGCTGCATATGTATACTGAACGGAACAGCTAACCCGCCACTTTTGTATTTCAAATAATGTGCGATTGTTTTGATAAGCAACTGAAGGTGTTGACAATGTTTTTCGCAAGATTTAAAAAGGTGTCGGCATTACCTTTCAATTGATTCATTAACCTCCTCACAATCACGTGAAGTCTTTGGAGTATGTATGCAATCAATCGGAATGTGTGTCACGACCATTTCTCGGATCAAGACAACTAGAAATAAATCGCAGTGTAAAGTAAGGGCTTTATGCAAGTAAGCAAAACAATGAAATCGTAAAGGGTTTACTCAGCATCTTATTTCAACAAAGCTAGAATAAAATCCCCACTTAAAATGGTTTATTTTGTACATAAATTGAAGAAAAAATACGAAAAAATCACCCGGATGTTGCCTACCGTACGTAAACAAATTTGAGAAACCCGGTCTAAAAGTAGGCGCCTTCAAAAGTTGGATCTAAAAAAATCGGTGCATCGGTTATAGCGGTCCCGTTTATTATAGATGTTTAAGACTTTATATTTATTTGGAAAACACTGACACCTAATGAAAATTACAGAATCAAACATTAAAAATACAAACTTCTCAATTGTATTAACTTTTAAATATGACAAGTTGTCCTTATCAACACTCCTTTACTATATTTTTATGGCAATATTGTTCTACTATAGGATAGAAACATATATTTGAATTGCAAATTATAAATGGATAGTTGGATACTCCCTGTTTCTCAGCATCTTATTTCAACAAATACAATCTCCACCTAAAATGGTTCAATTTTTTAACATAGATTAAAGCATTGTGTAAATATAATATTCATTTGATAAGGGTACTTGAACTATCCAATATTGTTGAATTAATTACTTTATAATTGATTAATAATAAGGCTACTATAATAGTATCATGTATTATTAATAATGCTACTACAATATCATCAAGGAACTATAGTATATCCTTCTATAGTTCCTTGATATCATGTTTTATTAATACATGGTATTGTAATAGCCTTATTTAAGATAATTCATACATTTACCAAAACATACATGTATCATACTTGATATTAGTGCTGAAAATGGTGCTCAACACAACACGCAATAAAGAAATGACCTTTTTATCTATTATTTTGTACGCGCCAAAAAATGCCCTTTTTCAATTGGTACCCTGCCCTTTTTCAATCCTGGGGGAAACACTACGTCAGTATATTGAGCAGTGTTAATTTGTATACGACACTTACCGACAATTAATTATGTATTGCTTATTCATAGCCTAAATGCCCTGTCTTATTCAAGTTCAAATGTCAAGGCAATGGCTTTGATACATTTTGAGAAAATACATAAAATGGCAGGTACACAGAACGCCAGGTGGCGGGTTACCTATTCCTTTCACTATACATGTATTATTAAACTCGATTTTGAAGGATGACGCTAGACCACGTGCTTTCGCATTACATTTTTTATTATGCAATAATATTTAAAACATGATTTAAAACTATTCAATTTAATAAGGCTATGAACTACAAAATGTACTGTACCACAAAAAAACGTTCAGTTCGTATTCTCAAATATACGTACTTTATCTGATTACATGCTTCAATAAAAACAACATGCAAATTAACTTGTATTTGAAATATCGAGTGAGTCCCCAGTTTTATTCTAAACAAGATAGAAACAATAAATAAAAATGTATCAATACACAATAGTATGTGTCATATACAATATAACAAAAAAACTCTGTTTAACAAATAAATCATCCGTGAAAACTACAAAATAGCAACTCATGAAAGCATAATAATTATGTATCTGATGCTTTCAAAATAGCGTACCTAAACTAAAGTAAACAAAACAGAAAAGCGCACACCAATAAAAACTAAAACTAATGCACAACATATCGAATAACATAGTTTACTAAGACATAGACTCAAATAACTCAAAGAGAGTTGATATAAATATTACAAAATAATATATAACTTGTTGTGTAAACAAAAGTATATGGAAGATCAATGTCATACAGCGCTTGTAATGTTCTGTGTCAATAACCGCACATGTTTAATATTACTTTTGTTTAAATAACGATTATCATTCCAATACGAGTGTTAAATGATCAGTATGTTTATTTGTCCATCTCGAGCACATTTATTCCAGGAAGCCGTCTCTGATATTTCTTTTTAGATTTTTGAGTGACCAGGCCTTCTTGCGAATTTTTGGATAGATTTGGATATTGAAAATGATAGCTCATTCCATATGCACCCATTCACTACTTCGTAATGGTTTTAAGAGAAAGTAGTGGGTGTTTGTATGTATCTGTCGGATAAAAGTAACTTTTGTGTTGGCCTGTCTGACCACTAAATTGATATTACAACCAGCTGTCAACGATGGCAATGGCTATATTGTAACTATATACGTGTTTATTGTATGTTTATGTCATATTCGTCTTTGAGACAATCTTGCATCTGCTCTTATCTCGAGCGTAAGCCACAAATACAAACACTGTTTGGCTACTTGCGAAATGTTACGTCAAGACACTTACAAAGCACGTTGTTAAAACGTTAAAATATGTTGTTAAAATAAAATATAATCTAGTATAAAAGTAATTTCGTTTTCGTTTGACATGAATATACAAATCTAAGGGCTTAATTTGGCATATAATGCAAAGGAGTCAGTAAAAAAACAAGCGTTTGTGTTATTTTAACTCTATGGAAATGGTAATTTTTATCAATGTGCGCAATTAACGAAATTTTGTCATATGAAATATGACGATACCTGATATGAAATATGACATACCTGATATGAAATATGACATACCTGATATGAAAACACAATTTTAAGCATTTGTCTATATACATTAATACACGCTGTTTTTAAATTATTTCTCATATATATTATATTACACGCTCTTTATAAATTATTGCTAAACAGTATTATAAAAGTTGAAGAAAAATTACAAAACATCTAATTACATGTGATAATTATATGTGATAACTACATGTGACATTGGTTTATATTTAATATATCATAAATGATTTCCCTTGCAAACTTTCTTGTCTAATATTATATTATCGTACCACCCTTCACATATCATGCATGTTATTAATGCCACGTACGACCTCTATCGTCCATCATATGCATGTCGGACGTCATATATCATAACACAACATCATAGTTATGCCATTTCGCATTTAACGCAATATGTAGCACGCCACATGCTATACAGAAAGTGTGGCGAGTTTAACCCTTTACTCCATAGATACGCGTTTTCCCGCACCAATCACAGAAAGCTTTTGAAAACAGTGAAGGAAGAGTTCCTGCACTGTTTTCCACTCTATCAGTTATTATAAACATAATTAACCCTATAATTCAAAAACCATCTATAAAAAGGTGTCCAAATGCGTCTATATTAGATGTATCAAAAGGCGTCTATATTAGAGGTGTCCAAAGGCGTCTATATTTGAGGTGTCCAAAGATGTCTATATGAAGTAAATGGTTAACCATTTTCACACCGCTCCATACCGTGATTCTGTATACGCATCTTAATAAATTCTTAACATATGTATTCCTTTTGTAAGCTTCCCTAAATTTAATTTGGCATGGCGTGACGGGGCACAGCGGTTAACAACAGTTGAAATGTGTGTTTAATGTAAAAAAAAAATGAATTTATCTAACATTTGTGATGATAATATAACACTATATTATATGTTCAGAAGTTTTCGAAATGGTGCTCAAATAAAGCTTTTGTCATTCTACTGGATTCCACACACGCGCGCTCAACATTTTTAGTAACGCCTGGAGGACCACACGAAAACACACCAACCTTCCTTGCCTGAAATAATAAATGAAATATGTAAACGTCGTCTTCTCTAAGAGAGCATAGTAACATACTGTTTTTGTTACTCTCCTGCTATTCTGTTGCTCTGCTAACAGGTTTATCATTCTGATATTCTGCAAAGTAGAACGAGTCTGTCTGATAATGGAACTATCAGAATAATCGCTCACATTTAGTAGTAGCAATATTGGTTTCTTATATTTACTTGGTCCAAGTTCAGTATAATAGACGCAGTTATCTTGGCCAAGAGTCCCGTTACATCGATGAACGTTATTTATAAATATGGTAGACAAATGGAGTTTTTTTAGTCCTTTTTCTATGTTTATCAAAATTCAAAATCCATTACATGTGCACGGTACACGATCTATTTATGGAATTGGTGTAAGGGATATCCACCCCGTTTATATGTTTGAATGCACTTCAGTAAAGAAAAGATAACACTGGTGACTATGTTTTTCTACAGAAAATTACTAAAATAATTTGTACCGAACGCGACAATCCTGTGATATAATATGTACTAAACAACGATGGTCAACATTATTGATGTGTCCAAAAGTCCACATTGTAAAGTTTAAGATATAAGGATTAGAGATGTTTTTACTATCCCAAACCCCACCCCCACTCTTGATTTTATACATGAAGTACACCATACAATGGGCATAAAAAAATATCAAACTTTAAATATCAAATTGAATAAACAAAGGAAGAAATATATTACTCAAAATAAGTTAAATAAGACCATGTTTTTTTTCTGTTAACTATTATTATTATTTAATGGTCTCTAACATTTGTTTTGTTGTATTGTCACGTACATCACTCCGTAAGTAACGTCTAATTTGTTTTCTTCAATAAGAATATATATATATATATATATTTTTCACACTGCTATATTTAATGGTCTCTGACTTTTGTTTTGTTGTATTTTCATATATGTCACTCCGTAACTAACGTTTTATTTTTCTTCTTCAATAAGACCGTGTTTTTTTCAAATAATAATTTTTCATATTGCTTTTACTTACTGGTCTCTGACTTTTGATTTGTTATATTGCCATATACCTCACTTCATCAATAGCGTCTATTTTGTCTTCTTCGTGATATTCATTTTCCAAGTGACAAAAACAAAAAAGACGATACAAGATTCGTGTATGTTGCCATATATGTTATTAATTCATACACTTTATTGAAACATTTTTGAGAAGATAGATATATACCTGTGGGTGTGACTTGTGTACTGTCTTAAACATACTGGATAGTTGTGGACGCCCAAAGTGCGTGTTGGCCTTTAGGCTGGTAAACACGCTCTTTCCTCCGGACAACTTCTGGAAATGCTCCTCACATATGTACTAAAAGTAAAAATATATACATCACACTTTCACGTAAATAAAATACTACCAACATCATAAAGTGTAGCAATCAAATTGAATTTACCGAGTATAAAATTTACAAACCATATTACAACATCACACACACTTATGCACGCACACAAACACTATTGTCATGATACAACAACTTTAATGGATTTGCAGCATAAAAATAGACAAAAGGTTATAGACATCAATCGGCACAACGGCGATAAACCCGTGCAGAATATATAGTCAATATTTATTGTAAACTTTATTAGTATAATAATAGTTTGCTCTTTTCTGTTTGAAAGAAGACATTACACTATTAATAAGTGGTTATTGCAGTTTATTAAGTCATGAAGTTCAAAAACAAAATTTTAATTTAATTTAGAAAAATGTCAAAGACAACGTAAGTAATACATATTCGTAGAAACTATATCGTTTGTATGTTCTAAATATTTCACTAAGCCATCTTCGTTTAAGTTAAATTATACTCATACTGTTGCATGTACTATATTTGTCTCATATACTACATGTACTACGCTTGTTATGTTCATGTTGCCGTCACGTTTTGGAGATAAACATATACATAAGTTTGAGCCGAAATAAACAAATTGAATTGAAAATTGAATTGGATTGTTTGAAAAGTCGGTATTTAAATTAAGATGACATTATATAGATAAAACATTATCTGTCGAAAAGTATAAATATGTTTTATTTCAATTGGCAACAACAGCCTTTCTATATGATTTCTTTATATAGATATGGCAAATATATCCATGAAGTGATAAACATGTTTTATTTGATGGATGCTTTAACTCAAAATATATGCCATCTGTTATTATACCACCCTGGGTTATGGTATGGCAATATTTCATTGTGACTAGTTGAATTCCAGATTCTACTTACCAACATTGCAGTTCTCAGGTCAAAGTTTTGAAAGAACTGCGTGATAAATATGTCGATGGAGACCATTCCCTTCTGGTCTATGTCTTCTACCTCTTGCAGTATGTCCAGCAACCATTCAAAATGTCGCTGACTTCCGGTTACCCATATGAAATACAGCTGCAATAACATATACAATGTATGTAGTTAACTATTGTGAATTACTGTCATAGACAAACAATAGCTGCACAAACACGTGTTGCGGATATATATGGATGAAACTGACAAATAACGTCTTCACAAACAAGCCTACTGTATATGGATGATAACTGCCAAACAACAGCTCTAATACATTCTTATACATAAATGAAGATTACTGACAAATAACAAATGGACAAATAGGCCCGTTAGATAGAAAACCTTTGACAAACCATAGCTGCAATAATATGTGTAATTAAGATAAGTGGAAACCACAGCCGCACACACATTTGTAAAATATATATAAGGACGATAACTGAAGTGTAACAAAAATAAATTGACGAGAACTGGCAAACAACAGCTGCAGAAGTAAGTGTAACAGATATATATTGAAAATAACTGACGAAAAACAGCTGTAGTAGTAAGTGTAATAGATAGATATTGAAGATAACTGATAAACATAAACAACAGCTGCAGTAGTACATTTAGGCATAGAAGATAATTGACGAACAACAGCTGCAGTAGTAAGTGTAACAGATAGATATTGAAGATAACTGACGAACAACAGCTGCGGTAGTAAGTGTAACAGATAGATATTGAAGATAACTGACGAACAACAGCTGCGGTAGTAAGTGTAACAGATATATATTAAAGATAGCTGACGAACAACAGCTGCAGTAGTAAGTGTAACAGATAGATATTGAAGATAACTGACAAACAACAGCTGCAGTAGTAAGTGTAACAGATAGATATTGAAGATAACTGACGAACAACAGCTGCAGTAGTAAGTGTTACAGATAGATATTGAAGATAACTGACAAACAACAGCTGCAGCAGTAAGTGTAACAGATAGATATTGAAGATAACTGACAAACAACAGCTGCAGCAGTAAGTGTAACAGATAGATATTGAAGATAACTGACGAACAACAGCTGCAGTAGTAAGTGTAACAGATAGATATTGAAGATAACTGACGAACAACAGCTGCAGTAGTAAGTGTAACAGATAGATATTGAAGATAATTGACGAACAACAGCTACAGTAGTAAGTGTAACAGATAAATATTGAATATAACTGACGAACAACAGCTGCAGTAGTAAGTGTAACAGATAGATATTGAAGATAACTGACGAACAACAGCTGCAGTAGTAAGTGTAACAGATAGATATTGAAGATAACTTACAAACAACAGCTTCAGCAACAAGTGTAACAGATAAATATTGAAGATAACCGACAAACAACAGCTGCAGTAGTAAGTGTAACAGATAGATATTGAAGATAATTGACAAACAACAGCTTCAGCAACAAGTGTAACAGATAGATATTGAAGATAACTGACAAACAACAGCTGCATTAGTAATTGTAACAGATAGATATTGAAGATAATTGACAAACAACAGCTTCAGCAACAAGTGTAACAGATAGATATTGAAGATAACTGACGACCAACAGCTGCAGTAGTAAGTGTAACATATAGATATTGAAGATAACTGACAAACAACAGCTGCAGCAGTAAGTGTAACAGATAGATATTGAAGATAACTGACGAACAACAGCTGCAGCAGTAAGTGTAACAGATAGATATTGAAGATAACTGACGAATAACAGCTGCAGTAGTAAGTGTAACAGATAGATATTGAAGATAACTGACGAACAACAGCTGCAGTAGTAAGTGTAACAGATAGATATTGAAGATAACTGACAAACAACAGCTGCAGTAGTAAGTGTTACAGATAGTTATTGAAGATAACTGACGAACAACAGCTGCAGTAGTAAGTGTTACAGATAGATATTGAAGATAACTGACAAACAACAGCTGCAGCAGTAAGTGTAACAGATAGATATTGAAGATAACTGACGAACAACAGCTGCAGCAGTAAGTGTAACAGATAGATATTGAAGATAACTGACGAACAACAGCTGCAGTAGTAAGTGTAACAGATAGATATTGAAGATAACTGACGAACAACAGCTGCAGTAGTAAGTGTTACAGATAGATATTGAAGATAATTGACGAACAACAGCTACAGTAGTAAGTGTAACAGATAAATATTGAATATAACTGACGAACAACAGCTGCAGTAGTAAGTGTAACAGATAGATATTGAAGATAACTGACGAACAATAGCTGCAGTAGTAAGTGTAACAGATAGATATTGAAAATAATTGACAAACAACAGCTTCAGCAACAAGTGTAACAGATAGATATTGAAGATAACTGACTAACAACAGCTGCAGTTGTAAGTGTAACAGATAGATATTGAAGATAACTGACAAACAACAGCTGCAGTAGTAAGTGTAACAGATATATATTGAAGATAACTTACGAACAACAGCTTCAGCAACAAGTGAAACAGATATATATTGAAGATAACTGACAAACAACAGCTGCAGTAGTAAGTGTAACAGATATATATTGAAGATAACCTACGAACAACAGCTTCAGCAACAATTGTAACAGATAGATATTGAAGATAACTGACAAACAACAGCTGCAGTAGTAAGTGTAACAGATAGATATTGAAGATAACTGACAAACAACAGCTTCAGCAACAAGTGTAACATATATACATTGAAGATAACTGACAAACAACAGCTGCAGTAGTAAGTGTAACAGATAGATATTGAAGATAACCTACGAACAACAGCTTCAGCAACAATTGTAACAGATAGATATTGAAGATAACTGACAAACAACAGCTGCAGTAGTAAGTGTAACAGATATATATTGAAGATAACTGACAAACAACAGCTGCAAAAGTAAATGTAACAGATAGATATTGAAGAAAACTGACGAACAACAGCTTCAGCAACAAGTGTAACATATATACATTGAAGATAACTGACGACCAACAGCTGCAGTAACAAGTGTAACATATAGGCATTGAAGATAAATAAGCAATTGATTACCATTGTATGTGGGGTTTTCAATTGCGATAAAATACAATATCACAAGCTGCATATAACTATCGTGAATGTGTTTCCATATTCTAAAGTACTAAATACAACATGTAACACAAAAATATAGGATAGAGCTACAGGTGACACTGTACACAAACTACTATACAATCCAAAACAGTCTGATTATGATTAAGACTAAATATTTTTATTCCAATGAATTATTCACACTTATAAATATTTTCTGATAAAAAGAGTCCTTGGAAACATAGAACGTATCTCAAACCTAGATCGTAGCCCAAACACAGAACGTAGCCCAAACACAGAACGTAGCCCAAACACAGAACGTAGACCAAACACAGAACGTAGCCCAAACACAGAACGCAAACATAAACACAGAACGTTACCCAAAAGAAAATCAACAAAACCGTTCTGATCGAGTTCATATTCAAGATTCTTACCATAGCATTGCTAGTGTAGCAGCAGCATGTCGATAGATAACATCTCAAACAAACATCAATCAAACATGCATCAGCATTCATTCACCAAAACTAGCGCCAACTTAAGCGCAACACTTGTAGAGCTATATGAATCAAAGGAATGATAGAAAATAACATCGCTGAGTCAAAGCACGCGGAATGATAGAAAATAACATCACTGAGTAAAAGCATGAGGAATGATAGAAAATAATATCACTGAGTAAAAGCACGCAGCGACTTTCTTCGACTGTCACATAATATGCAGGGTTGGTGTTGTTATAGTAAATACTATATGGCACGCGAACGCCAATAACAAAGGAAAGACAACAACATACAGGGTATTAAAACCTGAAGGACCCCTATGACCTATAAAGCACCGCTTAAACACTATTCTTCCCTGGAGCAACACGAGTTAACCCTTTACTCCATAGATACGCGTTTTCCCGTACCAATTACAGAAGGCCTTTGAAAACAGTGCAGGAAGAGTTCAGATTGTTCAATTGGGTCGAAGTACTGGAAACAGAGTGTAACCAAATTCATTATTGGATCAATTTGACTGTCATGTTCATGTGGCAGGCAATAATGGTGTCTGAAATGTAATTACCTTCTGACAACGTATCTTGTATGTACTTTTGATCGACGTCATGTGTACAAAATCTTTCAGTATAGATGCGTAGGGAGTGACTCCTATACCGGCCCCTACTAGCACAGATACGTCATAGGTATACCAGTCCTGCTGCCCAGCACCGTACGGTCCATCCAGGAAAAGCTTAAATATTAAAAAAAACAATGATTATTTTGAATTATGTGACTGAATACGAATTGCTCCATGTTCTTGTAATAATAAGCGGACACAATACTTTAAATAGTTGGATTTAAAGACATATACATCGTCTTGTAACCGTAACAGTGATCGTATATATATATATATATATCTTAAGTTGCTAACTTAGCGAAAATGCGACATGGTTAAACGACACTTTGAATATGGTCACCGTCATAACTTCCATGTACTTACCTTCGGATATGGACATTCCTTCAATTTGTCCTGATCAAAAATGCTTCTCAAATTATAGGTCCACGGTCCAACTGCCCGGATGTGAACCGACAGTGTGTCTTCATGCGGTGCCGAGGTCAGTGTGAAGGGGTGGTACTCATTGCGACCCTGTGCCAGACATGCTATACGTACCCACTGACCGGATTTGTATTCAAATCGTGGAGGACGTTTAAACTCAATAAACGGTCACGTCTAAAATTAAGAATAGCGGAAGTGTTAGCTGCCGTATACATAAAATGTGAAAAAGAACGTTAAAACGAAAAGAAGAAGAATCAGAATCGGTTTTATTGTGTCTGTATAAAATTGCACATCAAGCAATAAATAATATGCAATTGAGGACAAAATGCATCTCGGATTTCCTGTAATTTCAAAACAACTATGCACGGTTATATTGACTTACTTTGCTGCGAGTTATGCAACAGTATCGCTATGTACAGCAACATGGATGATGTTGTGTTTTTTATATCAAAACAATATATATTGGTCCGTGATAATAATCGTTTAATTATTTGTGAAATCGGTAATATATCCATGAAGTTAACTGGTTTACCTCAATGACAGTACGACGTTCAAATGTCTCTCATTGAAGACTTTACCTCCCTTGATTGTTTATAGGAAGATTCTACCACCAAAGAAATTAAAACTATAAGAATGACATGTGCTTTGACATGACTGATATCCATCAAATGACTTGTAACATCGTTTAAATTACGTGGAAAGTATAGTGGTGAATGTTTACTATAGACACACAGTGGTCCATTGAGTTCAGGTTTAACTAAACAGTTGACGTTTGTTCTTTGTTCTATATAAAATAAGGTCAAGGATTTCATCAGTAAAAAATGTCCACCTATAATCTCTTTTAAAGTTTTTTCATTAAAGCAGGAATGTATCCGCGCATAAAAATGTCCAATAACAGTTGACAAGCTTGTTTTTTTTATTGACAGTGCAGTGACACCATAAGCCTTTGAGGACTTTTCAAGTGCAAGAATCACGCTACCGTGGTAAAGGGGGGGTGTGTTGTGAAGCCTATGACTTCATTTTACATTGTTAAAGAATCAATTTAACATTAACGAAGGATTTATTTAACATTGAAGAATGCTTTTTTAACATTGAAAAAAATGCTTCATTGTACATTGAAGAATGTTTTATTTTTATTTTTCATTGGTGAAGGGAGTATTTTACAATAAGGAAGACTTTACTTAACATAGATGTAGACTTTTTTCCGTTTATGTAGGCGTTAGGTTACGTAGATGGAAGCTGCATCTTACATAAATGAAGCCGGTAAATGAAGAAGGCATTATTTTAAATTGATTAATTCTTTTACATCAAGGAGTAGTTTATTTACAATCTTTTTATTCACCTGAAGCCAGATTTTCAGCATGGACTATTGCAATTTCCATTCGCTTCCTACTCAGACTGATGACTTTATCTATGGTAAAGACCATGGCTGGTCCGACAAAGTAGACGTAAAACATCGGCTTCTGTACCACCATGGATGCCCCGTGTAATATAGTCAGAACGTACATGACCACTATCAGCTGAGGAAAGAAATATCATATCATTTTGTACTATTGTATATAACATGCTTTAGTCTCTGTCGTATATAACATGCTTTAGTCCCTGTCGTATATAACATGCTTTAGTCCCTGTCGTATATAACATGCTTTAGTCCCTGTCGTATATAACATGCTTTAGTCCCTGTTGTATATAACATGCTTTAGTCCCTGTTGTAAATAACATGCTTTAGTCCCTGTCGTATATAACATGCTTTAGTCACTATTGTATATCATGCTTTAGTCCCTGTCGTATATAATATGCTTTAGTCCCTATTGTATATACCATGCTTTAGTCCCTGTTGTACATAACATGCTTTAGTCCCTGTTGTATATAACATGCTTTAGTCCCTGTTGTACATAACATGCTTTAGTCACTGTTGTATATCATGCTTTAGTCCATGTCGTATATAACATGCTTACGTCCCTGTCGTATATAACATGCTTTAGTCCCTGTTGTATAAAATATGCTTCAGTCCCTGTTGTATATAACATGCTTTAGTCCCTGGCGTATATAACATGCTTTAGTCCCTGTTGTATATAACATGCTTTAGTCACTATTGTATATCATGCTTTAGTCCCTGTCGTATATAACATGCTTTAGTCCCTGTTGTATATAACATGCTTTAGTCACTATTGTATATCATGCTTTAGTCCCTGGCGTATATAACATGCTTTAGTCCCTGTTGTATATAACATGCTTTAGTCCCTGTCGTATATAACATGCTTTAGTCCCTGTCGTATATAACATGCTTTAGTCCCTGGCGTATATAACATGCTTTAGTCCCTACTGTATATAACATGCTTTAGTCCCTGTTGTATATAACATGCTTGAGTCCCTGTTGTATATAACATGCTTACGTCCCTGTCGTATATAACATGCTTTAGTCCCTGTTGTATATAACATGCTTGAGTCCCTGTTGTATATAACATGCTTACGTCCCTGTCGTATATAACATGCTTAGTCCCTGTTGTATATAACATGCTTACGTCCCTGTCGTATATAACATGTTTTAGTCACTGTTGTATAAAACATGCTTACGTCCCTGTCGTGTATAACATGCTTTAGTCCCTACTGTATATAACATGCTTTAGTCCCTGCTGTATATAACATGCTTTAGTCCCTGTTGTATAAAACATGCTTACGTCCCTGTCGTATATAACATGCTTTAGTCCCTGTTGTTTAAAATATGTTTCAGTCCCTGTTGTATATAACATGCTTTAGTCCCTGGCGTATATAACATGCATTAGTCCCTTTTGTATACAACATGCTTTAGCCTCTGTTGTACATAACATGCTTCAGTCCCTATTGTATATAACATGCATTAGTCCCTATTGTATATAACATGCTTTAGTCCCTGTTGTACATAACATGCTTTAGTCCCTGTTGTATATAACATGCATTAGTCCCTATTGTATATAACATGCTTTAGTCCCTGTTGAAATATGTTCTGGCTTCTGTATAACCAACATTGTACTTATATACTTAAACACTTAAATCTAAGACTAGTTCCAGTAAAACTTCATACGGTTTTATTTATATTGATTATATAGTAAACAAATAACCAGTCAAAACTTAACAACCTTTTTTAGTATTTAAGTAAAATGTTGATGAACCAGAAGCCTGGTATTGTTATTGCATAGTAACCTATTCAATAGTAATTATCATAAATTATCCAGCAGCAAATTTCGCTACTAGGGAGCGTAAACCTTGGTTAGTGGGTGCACCCGACCTCGCTCTTCCTTAGCTGTTACACGTAAAAAATACTTACTGGAAAATACCCAATATGCTCAAATTTATTGAATTATTACAATCACGACATAAAAAACTGTAAAACATCTTTCTACATATATACATAAAAGCTTTAAGAAAATAACATTTAATCTCAATTTACATGTATCTTGTTTGTTGTCTGGATATAACTCTTTTTAAGTTACCACACGTATTATGTACACCATTTTCGTTGGTATTGCTGTCATATTTGGGATACCTATAACATATATTAGATTTAGGTTGTTGTAGACAGCGATTATGGACATACTTTCAGTTTATAAATACCTTATGAGATAGCCAGAATGCATTGAAGATTAGGCGTCTGGCAGTTTGTGTTGCAAATACATATATGATCCAAACGATGACAACCAGCAGTAAACCAGTAAACCCTGAAAACATCATCATTGTAGATAAGTATAAATATTGTTTTTGTTTAATGGACATATATTCAGCAAAATTGCACTTGAATGCCAATAAAACATATATCTTTATTCAAGAAACTAGTGCCATTTTAAAAGTTTTTGTATAATAAGGTAGTGTATTGTATTATTATCATCATCTTTGTTCAACGCAAACTATATTCCACTGTACCACCATTTGTCTGTCTGTAAAATAGGCAACTTTCGCAACTTCTCTTGTAAACATATTGGAGGTGACATTCATATCAGAAATAAATCGTTGAGAAAAATGAAAGAGACAATAACTATGAAAATAATTGGAAGAGTTGAAAATGAAGCATGCCTTCGTAAATGAAAATATAAAGTGCAATCAGTCTTACCAGTAGCATTGCCGAAGAACCAGAAGCTAAAGCCTGGTAAAATATCAGCTCTGCAAATATGGAACAAAGTACATATGTATAGTTAAGCAGTAACTTCTTGCAAAAAAAACGTGTATAACGTGATTAATGAAGCATTACGTATAATGGATTAAAAATATTTTGCAGACACCACGTTCAGTCTTAATTATATTTGTTTGGCCTCAATCGAGTATTTACAAGTCTCTTAATCGTTGCATGTGGTGTATTTTTAACTAACATCAGTGTGGAATGATATAAAGATTTTAATAACTAATAATTAAATGAAATTAGGTTAAAAAAGTGAAATGATAGATAAAAAAAACTGTTAATATTTAGTCATCTTTGTTCGTTTTGTGTTAAAAAAATAGAAAATAGAGAGAATAAAATACCTCTTCTAAATATATTTCGTTTTTTTGTAAATATGATTTAATCGTCTTCGATCAGTTTTTCGCCCTTGGTCAGTTTCTTACATATTTTCTCAGTATTTTTAGTCATTTAATAACATACTTAATAATATAATCATAAAGGATTGTATGATATCTATATTCTGATAGCTGACATGTGAATATTTTTTTGATATTAATGTTTTTTTAAGGAGAAAATACAACAGTTTAAATTAATATAATATTAGTTTTATTCTTATTCTTCCTAACAAAGGTACACACGAATTTTTGTTAAACAAACCACTTCTTAATTTAAAATATATTATTTATGGAAACATTTATTAACAAAACCTATACATGTTTATGTTTGGAAGAACACAATTATTTATTATAATACATGGTTAACGAACTAATGCAATACCTGAAGACAATAGTATCAAATACACACAGGTATTTTGTTGGTTGAGTGGCAAGGTGGTAGAAATTAAATCCGTAGCCTACAACGTGGCAGCGCTGAAATGTTACAAAATATACTTTTTTGAAATTTAAATATATGCAAAATATAGATTAACTATAAATACAACATCCGGGTGACAAGATGTTTGACTTGTTTGTCGAACAATTCTACTAATAGTTTTGGGGGGAAATGTCACAAGTAGCTAATATTACAAATTATGTTTAACTTGATAAGAATCCAAGAGGTATCCATCATCTCTAAACTTATCAAGGTAAGGACGATAATACAAACATACTCGTGAATGAATGAATGAATGAATGAATGAATGAATGAATGAATGAATGAATGAATGAATGAATGAATGAATGAATGAATGAATGAATGAATGAATATCGATAATGTAAAATACACGAAAACAGTTTGTTAGTTGCTGTCAGATGTACACTTATATAAGACATACAAAAGAATGAACATGGCTAACAATAATACCTTGCAAAATTTCAAACATGGCTAGTAATGTTACCTCAGAAAATCACGACAACTTACAGGTAAAACCGAGTGCAGTCCAAGCAACAACCTTATGGAAGGACACTATTGAATCAAAGGGAACATATAAGTTCAAGAATGTTCCCCGTAGGAATGTGATGGTGTTCCTCAACATTGTCAGCAGGAGTAGCGAGAAACAGAACGACATGGTAGCGGCAGCGCCACGTGTAACACTGATTCCGTAACTCATCAACGCACGTAATCCGCTGTGTTCTCTCTCTACAGTGTAATCTGAAAAAAAGAATGATGCAAAATACCATATAGGCATAACACCCACTGGAAACATGTCAAGTGATAAGTACTTCTCGATTCTTCTTGTTTAAAAAATGAATTTTCCTTATTTTATTTCTCATTATGTAATTTGAATGGCATTATTGTTGTATTTAGAACATTTTGAAAGCATTGTCATGTTTGAATTCAATGTAGAAAAAATTACGTTTGGAAATCGGTATACCAATTCCATTATTTCTAAAGTATACTTCCGCTTTATGAAGTGTGTGAATCGTGACCCCATAATTTTTTAATGATACTTTGGCACTGAACATGTCAACTAATCGTTCAGTTTCCTTCTTTTATTTGGGTTTTTCTCTGAATGACAAGCCTATAAAATGTTGTATTTACTTTAGAAATAAGGACAATAAAAATGGCGGGCGTACACCTATAATCTTATGTGTATCACTAATCAGCTATTTTGTACCAGTGTTGCAATGTTTTATTACAACTTCACTGATATATCAAAATGAATATCAGGCTTTTGTAAGTTTCCAGGTGGAACGAATCTTACATTAAATAACCAAATGGTATTTGAAATATGTGTTACGTATTTATCTGCTCTGGAATAAGAGCATAATAAGATAATAAAAGATAAGATAAGATAATATAAGATAAGATAAGATAAGATAAGATGAGATGAGATAAGATAAGATAAGATAAGATAAGATAAGATAAGATAAGATAAGATAAGATAAGATGATATATATATATTTATTAATAGTCTGATAATTCCGGTCATGGTGGATGCTGTGTTTAACTACTCGTAACTGATCAGAAAATACGGTTATCCGACACCGAGGGACATGTAATCAACGACTGATTTGATTTTCCTCATTCGATAAAAATAGCACACAAATCCGTAATAACGTTTACAAAGTAGCATAAACGAGTGCTGTATATCATATATAATACTTACAATAGAAGCGTTCAGCAAACAGCGCGATACAGATGCCAAAGAAGATAACTAGATAGAAGATGTGTTGTCGATTGTTTTCAACAAAGTGCTTCAATCTTGTCATTTTTGCTTTTAGGGGTGTGTACGTCTCTCGGACTACAAACCTAGAACGTAGAAACTGCATAATTAACTGTATTCATAAACACCACAAAATTAGTTATGGATCTTTTTTTTTCATATAGATGTTGCATTTAAATGGTATATGTAGCGTTTTTTAAAAATAAATTTGGGGCTGCTCTGGTACTTTATGCAAAACAATACTAGTACAAGTATGCACAATATGTCAATACAATATTAACCTGAAAAGACATATTTTAAGTTTGCATTATAAAAAACAAGAGGCCCAAGAGGGTCTGAGAACGCTCTTACTGACTCATAGTGGTCATAGCACTTTTTGAAATTCTCCTATGCAATAGAAACATCGGGGTGGGATCATTTTTAACCCTAGTAACACCATTTGAACAAATCTAACAAAACTATATTTAGTCATCATTACTACATAAACATTTTGAAATATGTTGGGCCGTTCATGAGAAGAAGATTTTTTAAGTTTTGGACTATTTTAGTAACGGAGGTCCATCTTGAATTTCAAGTTGAAAAAAAAATCTTCTGTATAGTCTCCTATGCAACAGAAACATGCATGTGAAGTTTCAGTTTAATTGGCCTAGTGGATTCAGAACAGATGAAAGAAAAAGAGAATTTTCTGTTTTCCCATAGTATCCCTATATAAAATTATAAGTTCCCCTTACAGGGCCCCAATAAATTTTAGCCCCTTAAATTCTTATCTTCAATCAAACCCCTTACACATAGGGATAATTTATGCCAAATATGAACAAATCTGACATACCAGTTCTTAAGAAAACAATTTTAGTTATTCTCAATTTTTACCCTTTTGAGGCCCCTCCTGACCCCTTAAGGACAGTGGAACCCAGTCATTTTTACAAATCTGAACCTCCATTCACCAAACAATGCTTCTGTGAAGATGAAGGCAAAATCATTTCCATTTAAGAAAAAAAAAATACTTATAATGACATGTGTCCCCTAATTGAACCATCGGGGCCGGGATCATTTTTAACCCTAGGGACACCTATATGAACAAATCTAACAAAACTATTGTTGGTCATCATTACTACATAAATAATTTGAAAATATGTTCGGACGTTCATGAGAAGAAGATTTTTTAATTTTTGTATTATTTTTTAGTAACGGCGGCCATCTTGAATTTCAGATCGAAAAAAAAATCTTCTATTTAGTCTCCTATGCAATAGAAACATCTATGTGAAAGTTTCAGCTTAATTTGCCTAGTGGTTTCAAAGAAAGTGCTGCTAACAGACGGCAGACGACATATGTCAGACGACAGACGACGGACAACGAGCCATCGCATAAGCACTTCTGGCCTTTGACCAGTAGAGCTAAAAATCAGATATTTAAAAACTATCAGTTCAACAAGTCAATAATCCAATCAGCGATTCATATTGGTTCAAGCGCCGCCATGTTACTTAGACAAGCTGACGATATTTAAGTTATCACTACATGGTATGTTGTTTTCAAAATACTTTTCAAACGAAACGCTTAGCCATCATTATATGTGTTTAGCATATATCCGTGTATGTTCAAGCCTCTCTTATTAATTTCAGGGAATATAATCATATTATAATTTTGTTTAAAAATAAACATCAGTGTGAAAGGTTTCTAAAGGTATAAGTCAATTGAATCAGGTTATAAAAGTATTGCGATAGATATGAAATATCCTAAATAGGTCAATTGTTTGAATCGTTGCAATCATGAAGCTCATTCAGTATTATTCGGAAATAAAACACTGCCTGATGCCGGTGTAGGGGATTGTGAGGAGTGTTGTATATTTCACTACCTCTCGTGAACAGATGGACATATTTATTAAAACCGGGATACTCTTTGAACAGAGCTGCGTTCAGCATCGTTAAACATCAAACACGTTTTCTTTGCTGTCCGGTTTCCTAAAAGTATCGCGTGCTGTCTGCTAATTTGAGGTTTATCCAGTGCCCAACAGTATATTTAAGCTAAAGTTTGCAAACGTTTAATTGAAGTGAACGCAGCCCAGATATTATATAATGCTACTACCTGTGACTTTTCTCAACTGTAGCTGTGTCTAGGGAGCCACTGTCTGTACTACACATTGATGTCATGGAATCAGTCTTCCGGAACCTGTTGCCTTCCCCAGACTGATTGCCAGTTGTCCTCTTTCTGGCTTCAGCACTTTTAGAAAAAGGAATCATAAAGATGTACTTAAACATAATGGTATATTACTGTTTACATATGTTGCTGTATTCATTGCTGTACATATAGGTGTATCTATCAACCTCGCGGAGCAATATAGCTTTATGAACGCTCTTGTTTCATATACATACAGCACATTTGTACATTTGTACATATACATACAGCACATTTGTACATTTGTACATATACATACAGCACATTTGTACATTTGTTTTAATTGCCATTATTATTTATGTTGTCATTTTGTCTTAATTATCTGATTAATATAGACATTAACAATTACATAATTTAATTAAAATGGTTATATACACTACAAAGACTGCTAAATGCTATTCATTTGTTTTAATATTTATTAATCTACACTAACTGAGCTCTTCACTTACCATTCAGCAACACAAAGTGCCGGGGACAAAATTAAGAAATTAAAAAAAAACTTAATTAAGTAATTGTTAGTGACAAGTAAATCTTCTTTTAAACTTTTTAGCTCATATATTTTTGTAATTACTTTATAAATGTTCAAATATGTGTTAGTATCTCAAGTTAAACAGACCCATATTATATTAAGCCGAAATTAAATCATAAGACAAATCATGTGAGATGCAGTCAGTAATATCTACAAGCATGGGAATCGGAAAGTTACGACAATCTGCTTTTGTATTTCATTCAAATGTTATACGTTTATATTGCTGTTCATTAAGTAAAATATATTTGTGGAGGTGTTCTTTGTAACATTATAGACATATTAATTTTAATAAAACATTATTTTGATACTTCTAGCGCACAAACTTACTGGCAAATAATAAAGCTACATGTAAATATAAAGTATTAAGTATACGTATTTTATTTCGTTGACGTCATGCGATGCTAAAACGGAAATAAACATAACTATGCATAATATCATTTCTAGCAATTGGGAAACATAAATGTATTTATTATTATATTATAAAATGAATTTATATAATATATCTTAAGTTCGTGGATATAAAGTAAATGACATACACGGTAATCATACAGCTTTTCTTATTTATGTGATAAAATAATGTGCCCTGCTTGCTAATCTTAAATTCGCAAACTGAGAATGAGATCTAACTCTACATTGAACATCGCCTTACATGTTGTTTTATTACATTTAATATCAAAAGTGAACTCGTGTAACATCCTCTGTATACCTATAATAACAAATGGATTGTTCTTGTAGATTAAACTTACACTTTCTAGGGTCTGTTGACACAATGCTTAAGGTTAATAAAAGAGTTGTCATTAAAATTAACGCATGTCAGAAGATACTAGTAGATTGAAAAGAAATCACTGTCGATTAATATCATATATGTAAGCAATGTTATTGACATAGTGAAATACTATTTTGAGGGAATATAAAAGGAAAAAATAAATCTAGCCAAGAATAACATACTATTGTTACTAGAAGTTAGATGTATAATATGGGAAGATTACTATTGTGATACAATGTTGAATCCTGTATAATATATTTGATATGCAAATTGAATTGGTTAAATTTATTATAGGATATAACAATGAAAAGAGAACTCATGCTACATCTATAGTGATACCAATATTAAGGAGTAATTGAGGAGGGTAGTACGCTATCTCATGTAGTTTTAACAAAACATGAGGGAGCCGTTATCTGTACACTACAATGGGTTGAGCAGACTATTCTAATATCTATTTATATACTTATTTTCACGGGAAAATACCTTGACCCCTCTCTATCTCCGTTAGCAGGATGATATGTAACGCTTTCCACCACACTAAAACATTTAATATATGAGTTTGAACATTACAGTTACGCAACAAGACATGGTTTATCTTGTACACACTGGGTATATGGGTAGTTTCCAACATAGCCGGATGCCTATTTTATAATGACATGTTGAGTATATGTCTAAATTTTCAATATCAGATGTATAAACAACAATACACACATATCTGTCTTAAAAACTCAGTAACTACCATTGCATTTTACCATAGTCCAAACAATTAAGGAAAAAAAAATACAAAAGCAATACTATACGTCTTAAGAAAGATAGAGTAGCATCGACTATCTGTGTAATATCTTCCTCCAATCAGAATGTAGCAAACTGTGCAAGCATACGGCCTAAAACCTTTATATATGTTCAAAACAGTCAGTCAGCAGTCCATAAGTACTTGTTGCAGCAATACTAAATAAAATACGTGTGCCATTGTATGTAGATACATTAATATGACCAGAGCTGATTTGTCATAATTAAAGACACAACATGCACTTTACTACCGTCCCGGGTGTCTCGCAACTATTTTAGTTGTTATACAGATTTTATCCCAGCCATACACTACTTTAATAACCTCCATTCGGTATGTTAAATTCGACAATAGGAATAGGGAAGCTATTATTGTGTTTAGTGTATAAATTTATTTCATGCGGTGTTATTTCCCTTAGTTAATCATGTTCGACACTCACCGAAAATTTGAGAATTTAAATCTAAACCTGAAAAGCAACTGTTTGGAGAATTTTTCTAATACAATACATTTATAAACATTTAAATACGCATGCCCATGTATATCCATGTAAATAAGTTGACAAGTCATAGGATTTTATTTGCTCTGCAAAACGTTAACAACATCAATATATTTAGAATATATTTACTCCTTCAGGAGAAACGCTCTTATAGGCATAGTACCAACAATGGAAAAAAGAAGTGTTTCTGTGGGGTAATCGCATAATGGTGGTTATAAATAATCATTGTTTCTTCTTCTTTAAAAATGCATTTTCCTTGTTTTAATGCTCATTTTTTTATTTGAATGGCATTATTGATGTATTTTGAACATGTTGACAGCATTGTCATGTTTGAATTGTGAATTTAGAAAATTAAATGATGCTTGGATATTGGGGTATGAATACATAATCTCGGAAGTCTACTTTTAATTTGTCCAACAGTGTACACACTGAGCAGAAAAAATGTCTTATATGACACATTACCCCTACTTTTCTCATCATATTTTGGTAGTGCAGAAGCTGACAAACAGTAAAAAGTAAGTTTCACTTCTTTCAATTGGGTCTCTCTCTATGAATGGCACGCCTTTAAGATTTTATTATTTACTATAGAATAAAGTACAAGCAATATATGGTTGGGTTACACCTTAAAGACATATTAATAAAACTAATATAATTTTTTTTTCATCTTAAGTACGATCAATATATTAGGACCACATTTCAACTGAAATACTTTTTTGTAGTCTTTCAATTGCTATGAATTGTGGGACAAGCATAATATAATTCCCTGCTCTTTCATTGGGGTTTAATATACCGGATTCGGGAGATATCAGGCCCTGGGACAGACCATGTAAACTGTAAAACTGAATTTCCTGCGAAGTGAGTAAACAGCATATATTTTTGTCCTCTTAAAAACATGTTTATGATGCGTAAATACATACACTTTTATTTTTTACACTCTTTAATATTAAGGGAAAGACCGTATTTAATGTTAAGAAAACCTGTGGCCAGACCAATTCGTCCTGTGATTGTATTTCATTTATATCAATAATATATTATGTTATATGTGTTTACATGAAAATAATTTATGTTTAAACCTTGAATAGTTAGTCCTTCCTATAACAACCAAAGTGGTTTTTGATTTATCTTTATATACTGCTGGCGGATAGTACATGTGTCTTTATGTTGTTAACAGAAATGTTTTGTTTTGAAAGACCCATGTTTTAGCCATCGTTCTTTTGACTTTTATGAAAAGAGTTTCAGATGATTAATTCTGTTTATATATAGTGGTAAATAAATATGTTTCAGTTCTAAAAAATGATTTAGCAAAAAATAATTTTTAACAAAACTGAATTTGAATGGGGGAAATCATTATAAATTTTGTGGTTCTAAAGCAGTTAAGATAATTCATGACATGAATACACTAGTATTATACACCTTACAACGTTTCTTAATATAGGGACCCGACAACATTGTCTATTAAAAATTTCAATACAACAAACGTTTTCGTTAGAATCTGTTTACCAAAATTATTGTTGTTATCATTTTGTTGTTTTATTTACAAAATATCAATTTAATTTAAATGAATATTCAATGCAGACAGAGAGTTTTTGTTTACTCAATAAATTATGAACACTTTTTACAAATGGACATTCTTTACGAATACGTACATACCAACACTTTAGACCGAGTATGAAACTTGTAAATTATTCCACCTATACAGATGTGATGATAACCATTACCGCAGCAGTTCCCTTATATTACCATTGCATACGATATATAACAACACAATGTTAGGTACACCAACTATGTCTTCATTTAGACTTTCTACTTAGATACATGTCCACCTTCTGGTATATCACAATGCCTGCATATTACATATACATATAACAAGATGTCCCAATATCAAGAGATGGCGTCTAAACAGTGTTATAGAGTACATACGTTATATATTATCAACACATGTATGCATTCATGCATTTTATCACACATAATATAAACCAAGCTGTACATCAAAGTTTATCGCGCTTGCACAGTATATACATGACATCCATGTTTGTATTGCTGATGCTGTAAATAAGCATTCCATTTCTCTGTGGATGTGCATTCTCCGCTATATTCCATGCCTACATAACAATAACAAGTATACGAGCACATGCCCTTTTTCCGCCATATTCCCACAACCAACATTATGTCATACCCAGTCCAATAACCAAGGCCACCTTTCATATGTACAATATATGCGCTTCCTGTTTGACAGCAGACAGTTTAACTATGTCCTATACAAGGTCACCTGTAAGCATATCTTAGAAATAAATTACAACTCAAAGAGCAAAAATGATGTGCTTTCGTGCGTGACACCATATCGATGTTTTCTTATTCTAATAACATTAATTAGGTCTTGGTATGCATGAGGCATATCAGATCTGATAACTTAAAAGATATCTGTAATATAGCTTTATCTATAAAGATGCCACGAGCACATCGTCTTGCAATTTGTAAATATATATCTGAAAACTTGTTTCAAAATATGTGTGTATGTAAACGTGGTCATGTCATTAAAATAAATTTATACCACCTGTCGAAAGTATATTCTTGGAAATCGTATTTTCCCCAATATGTTCTATTTTAGCCGTTATATTTATAAGTGACACGTGACTTTGTATGAGACGTAATGAGCTGTCCTTTTATTGTTAACTTACTTGAACATATTTGTTACAACCAACGATAAACGACGTAAACTCGAAACGCTAAAGGAAGGGTCAAATAATATTAAAATCATATATATTAGTTTACCTGCAAGATCCTGTAGGCATGCTAAATGCAAATCAAGATAACACATTACCGTCACGATATTCATGTACTGTGTGTGTGTATATATATATATATATATATATATATATATATATATATATATATATGACACTATATGTAATATTTGGTAGATGTACATGTATGCAACCAATCTAAACAACAATAATAACAACAAGAAAATTCAATGAATTCGTATTCCCCGATAAAATGGTTTATGGACTGATCAAAATAGCCACTGTGGATGTAGTTACTGGAAAAAAATGCTTTGTACAATGCCCGTATTATTGGTGCAAAGTGTGCCATCAATTTAAGTTAAAAGAATACGTCAGATACATGTTCAGACCATGTTCTTGTTGTACATAAAGTTTCATGCCAATCAGGTAATTATATATGTTATATTCGATATATGTACACACACACACACACACATATATATATATATATTTAATTCATGAAAACAACAATATAGTAGCTAATAATATGACTGATATACGCGTATGATCAACTAGAGATAAATCGGTGAAATGGTTCTATACAAACGAATCTTAATGTGACACAATGCCGTATATCAATCATCACGGAGACTGTTGCCGGGTGGGGATTCGAACTCACGACCCCTGGATTGATAATCAGACGCGTTACCGACTGAGCTAATATGCTTGAGTGCATGTGCATCAATCAGCAGTTTTATCAATATGATGTATTAATTACAGACAATAACAAATGCGTCACATACTTTTTTTAAATTATTTGTTTAATTTTATCGTATTCAAATACAACAAATGTCATAATTGAAACTTGATAGAAGTATATCGTTTAGATGGGTAGATAGTCTCAATGTTTTCTGAACTATTCGCGTTGCATTGTTATCAAAGACAGTCGAAAATTATGTTTATTCATTAATTAATTTTGAATTAATAGACACGATATCTTCGAGTGTCGTAGTTTGATTAACAGTAAAAGACAAAATATATACTCAGTACTCGGTGTATATAAAATATGTCGAATATACAGAATTGACAGACAGTAACATCAAAATATTGTACTGAATCTGGTAACGTGATATGAAGTGATATTGCTATCACTACAACTTAGTCTAATTTGATAACACTAACTATAAAAAGTGCGATGTAAACAATAGCTATTTTATTATGGATATGTTGTAAAACAAAGGTACTACACTCATCGCATAACAAAAATATATTGAAGCATACCTAAATAAGTAATTTTGTTTTTTCATGAATAATCGTTAATATAACCATTGTACCTCTTCTTTCGTTCTTCGCCGGGAGGAATGAAATTCTTGCAGCCCTTCCACTCTAGTCCAGAATTCCACAACTTGTCCATGTGAGGAGAGAGTATTGTACAAAAATCATCAAAGTTGATAGCGTCCTGGCTGGTGAGCCCATGTTGGCGACATATTGATTCCACGAGGTTCTCCACATCTTGTTTACTGAGACTGCTGTCTGCCATCTCCAGCAAGGAACTGGAAGTTATAGAAATATCACATTGGGCACACATTGGAATAGTTTCGTTTGCTCTTTCCCGACCCTAGTTTTCAAAACTGTATATGTATAAGACTAATATCTTCGTTATTTCGTTTTAAATGAAAAGTTGCATTCCTGACAATAAATATTTTTATTGTAGTAGTTTCACAAGATTATAGCTTTATGTGCTACTATAAAAATGAATTTTAATTAACAACAACAGTTGCAACTTCTTGGTGTGCAAAACGACAGAATCTCATATGTTATCCATCCAGACGGACGTTTACATCCGAACCCCAAACCCATTATATAGAGTATACTGAGTTAGTGCATTTCCCTGCTGAGGATATAAGATACTACTAAGAAAATACATCAGGGTTTGGCTCTTACGAACAATTGTTCCATTTTCAACCTTATTATCATTTTTAGGCAAAGGCATTATTTTAATATCGTATTTATCAATCTGACCAACAATACAAATGTTTAGGGTTCAATCGCAATATTAAGGACACTTATTTGAAGAAAAAAACAAATAGTTCGAGAAGTAAATATTATTCGGTTACCCCTGTATCATGTCAAATAATGCCTGGTGATAGTGTAAATAGTGAGTTTTAGGTTAGTGCCTTTCCTTACAAAATTTATTAGGTGAGGTTTAGAAAACGCAAGAATTGGTGCGTTCTCGTGACGAACCTAATACACTTTGTATGGATAGGCATTAACCGTGTATTCTATTATCCTGTTGACTGTTTTCGTGACATATGTATCGTATGCTACAAGTTAAAACAAATGTCTTCATGTCATACTCTAAGTCGGTGATAGTTCCCGCAATGGGTCAATTTCAGTCAAAAAATCTGGAACACTAACATTTACACGAAGAAATCTAAGTAATCTGAAATTAAATATTATTTGGTTACCTGCCAAAAAAAACACTTAGATTATTAAGTCACCCATTTATTATGTCTAATAATTACTGGTGATGAGAAAAATAATCTTAAAATACAAGTGTTCACAGCAACATACCTGAATAGTTTCAGCAGCTCATCTCTGTCAAGTGTTCCATTTCCATCATGATCAAACATACGAAACAGTGTTTCAAGTTTATTCTGACCGGAACCTAAATGTAAATAAAGCAACTTCAACTGAACACAACCAGTTAATAGTAGACGTCATTTGCAAGCATAACCAAAGTACAGTACTGATAGCCGGGCGTTAATGACTATGCATACGCCGTCAAAATTTGATTATTTGGTTTATTTTCTACAATGAAACAATGAAACAACCCATATCAGCAGATCTGTTTACAAAAATACCAAATCCTCAGTGAAATTGACGGAAATTGCATAGGGGTTAAATCGTGCATAGACAGCATAAACTTAAGTCTCTAACAAATTAAAATCACCCTATCTGTCGTTAAAATATCAAAGTTTCAACAAAGTCATAAATTTTCAGTGACCTTTCAAGTCCACACTTAGGTAATGGGAAAAGGGTGTATGCAAACTATAATTATCGACCATCAACCTTTACCTAAATTAATCCTTATCTCTTGACATTTCTAATTACTTAAACTAACCTTTGGATAGCATGACAACTGCATTCAGGAATTCCCGGAATGATATGTATCCATTGTGATCCGTGTCCATCAGGGAAAACATATTTTCCACGAAGTCTGTGTTTGGTTTCATAGCTAGTGCAGAGGCAAACTCCTCCTTTAAACCAATAATAGTCAATATAAGCATCAATTTGTAATGCATATACAAAAGATTAAATACACACTTTCATATTTGTAATACTTTACAAAAGGTATAAACATTCTAATTCTGTTTTCGTTCCCATGTTTCCTTAGTTATATTTTAATATTAAAGGAAAATATAATCATTCTGCAAGCGTTTATGAGCCTCCAGTTGATAATATTGCATTCTTATTTATGAAACTAATCAACGATGCGTTTTTGTCTATCTATGAGAAATGTTAAAACAACAAGTAAAGCAAAAGTAGTTGAAGCTATCAAACACTTATTTTAAGCAGATGTCACTTAAAACGAGATAGCTCTTTACACATTCTATATTTAATTCCTCTTTGCGTTTTGTATAACTCAACATTTGTAAAAAGCAATTACGCATTTTTCTTGTAAATGCGTCTTCATTATTTTGTTTTCAAGTGTAGGAGTAAAGCCCCATACATTCTATAAATCGTAACACATACATTATATATCTCAATATGTACAACTAAAGCACCTTTGTGAGTTCAATCTCTAGCATATCCCTGGCTTGTCTCATTTCTACCTCATCTTGGTCGAGTGTCGGATCATAATCCATCTGAAATGCCTGGAAATATAAAATACATGTTTACAGCTAACAGGGTGTCTTATGTTATTGCCTGAAAAGACAATATATGAGTTTAAGTTAACATGGTGACTTATATTTAGGTAAGCATTCATGTTGGTCAAGTGTTTAATCTACCTATTTAATTCATCTGAAATGCCTAGAAACACAATACATATGCTTACAGTTATCAGATTTTCTTAAATCAGTGCCCCAAATAGACAACACATATGTTTACAGATAACAGAGTGTCTTATAGCGAGTTTAGCATTTATCATGGTCAAGTGTTAAATCACAATTACTTGTTTTACAGTTAACAAACAGGTTGTCTAATATTAGTGCCCTAATAGACATCACCTATGTTTACAGATAACAGAGTGTCTTATATTGAAGTTAGCATTCATCATGGTCAAGTGTTTAATCACAATCACATGTTTACAGTCAACAACAGGTTGGTTGTCTAATATTAGTGCCCTAAAAGACAATACCTATTTTTACAGATAACATATGTCTTATATTAGTGTCCAAAATGTGTGGAAACCCAAGATACATGTATATATTTAAAGTTAATGTGTTGTCTGATATGAGTGCCCGGGAACACAGTACACATGTTTACAGTTAACATGTTGTGTTATAGTGATGGTAGTTTTAAAGGACAAGGTTCACGAAGTCCCAATATTGTCCCAGTAAAATGCATTAAATACTTAATTTTCAGCTTGGTGCATTTGCATTAAATATACTTTATTCTTTTAAAATATATATAATTTATCTTTTAATTTCATGTTTTACTATTCATAGAATGACTACAAAGACGATAAAAGTTAAGGAAAATGCAATATGTATACATGTGTGTTTTGTATTTATTCTTATTGATTTCTGGTTGTTATGGTTGGTAATGACGTGTATGCATGTGTGTTTTGTTTTCTAATCTTATTGATTTCTATTCGTTTGTCATGGTTGATAATGCCATGTATGCATGTGTGTTTTGTTTTCTAATCTTATTGAAATGTGGTTGTCATGGGTTGTAATGACACTGTATACATGTGTGTTTTGTTTTCTAATATTATTGATTTCTATTTGTTTGTCATGGTTGGTAATGAAATGTAGTCATGTTTAATCTTATTGATTTCTATTTGTTTGTGATTGTTGGTAATAACTTGTATACATATGTGTTTTTTTGTAATTTTGTTGATTTCTAGTTGTCGTGGTTGGCACTGACATGCGTTATTGTACATTTTGCATAGACAATTATTTAATGTATGGTTTACCATGACATGTATACAGATATACGTATGTTTTGTACAACAATTTATGGTTGATCATGGCTACTGTACTATGTAGCTGCGGTTGACTTTTCAAGTTTATAAAAAGTTCTAAATATAGTAAATATGTATTTTCACGCATATTGTAAGTCATACGATGTTTAAAAAAATAAGCTTGCTGTTTTGAAATACAGGATCATTAAATTAATAATTCATTGTTTGTTTAATGATTTACACTGATATCTACTCATTGCATTAAAATTACTGTCAGATAAACTAAACATCTTCGTGATATTTTGCTTATATCCTTTAATATAGTTTACAACATCAACATGGATCGATAATCTCCGTGTATATTTACATAAACGTCATGTAAATAATGTAAAGCATGACTATATAAAGTGTCCCTTAAGCTTACAGTTGGCCTACGTGCGTTCTTAGACGTAATTAGAAACATGTTGTTGTAAATATATTCAAAACAAAATGTTTAGTCAGTAAAATACATGGGAAATCCCATATGGCACATTGAAAATTGAAATTACCGACTTTCGTTTGATGGAATGGGAGGGAATTTACAGATTTCGTAACTTTCAAAAGTGAATGCGGATACGGTGACGACATTAATGAAGTTTTTAACATTTTTTTATTATATTATTGATTTGTTGTTTACGTTCTCATCATTTTCACAGCTTTATTTGTTTCTCAACTAGATAAAATGTACTTTTGTTTGACAAAACAAATGTTTTACATACAGAGTTATTAACCTTTCGGTCAGACTATATAATGAATCAAACGATATTTTCAGGCGTCTCTACAGCCTTCGACAGATATTGTTAAATCTATAAATCATAGGGGGTTTTTTTTTGTTTGCTTTTGAGAAAAATTTAAAATATCATCATATGATACAGTTGACCTTGGTGTGTTCTTGGAAGGAAGTAGAAAAACGGCTTTACTATTTGAAATGCCATTATAAGATACAGTTAATCTAGGTGTACCATAACAATAGTAATAATAACAAACTTATATAAATCATATAATTTATCATATTTTCTATTTTAATTGTATGTGTATTTGCTTTCACACATCGGCTGACATAATTAGTTCTCAGAATATATCTTGCACAATTAAATAGTAGTAAAAGTGCATTCGTATTCAATCATACATTTATTATTTTACTCACACACTTGTTTTTTTGTTCTTTCTAACAAATCATATTAATGAGTTGGATATCTACATCATAGTTCAATGAAGATATACATCTGGGGTTTTCATCTTTTGTAAAACAGTAGTTCAGTTTAGTTTTTCAACTGCGGTCAGTGCATCTAATAATAGTTCATGATATCCGCTAGTCGGTTAACCAGTGCTGATACATACTATCTGAATGAGTCACTAACTACTTACACACATATTCAGATGTGGGAGATTAACGACAATAGAACAAATTTCGTGTCAAACCAGCACATATAATGTGATCATGTAGGGAGTTGAACTCAGGACCGAATATGTTGACAGTCAGACACATGATCAACTCATCTAGCCAGGTCCGACTGGTATGTTGACAGTCAGACGCATGATCAACTCAGCTAGCCAGGTCTGACTGGTATGTTGCCAGTCAGACGCATGGTCAACTCAGCTAGCCAGGTCCGACTGGTATGTTGACAGTCAGGTGCATGGTCAACTCAGCTAGCCAGGTCCGACTGGTATGTTGACAGTCAGACGCATGATCAACTCAGCTAAACAGGTCCAACTGGTATATTGACAATCAGACGCATGGTCAACTCAGCTAGCCAAGTCCGGCTTGTATGGTGACAGTCAGACGCATGGTCAACTCAGCTAGCCAGGTCCGACTGTTAACATGTTTACATAAAGATTGAAAAAGACAATTTAAACAAACCTCTGAAAAAACAGTTTTGAAAAATCTCCCTAATAACTGGTTACGCTTCTTCTGTGTAAACGCGTTCTTGTAAATGTGCTTCAACTTTGTTTCTTGTTGTTCCAAGGAACTCCCCGCGTTTGTTAACGTTGACTGTAACATCTCAACGAAATGCTTCCTCTGTCCTTCGCTGGGAAATTCTAGTACCTTTAAAAGTGGTGCCATTACTATTACTCTTACACTGGCTATCAGTATTTTCACCTTTTAACTGTTTAGACAAGCTGAGATGATTTTTCAACGTCAATAATTTCACTAAAAGTGGCCTTGGACTATTATACCAAATGAGATAATTCGTCAACATCAATAATTTCACTAGTAGATTGACCGTGTATCGTTAATATACCATCTGATAGAATTCGTCAAAATCAATAATTTCACTAGTAGATTGACCGTGTATCGTTAATTTACCATCTGACTAGAATTCGTCAACATCAATAATTTCACTAGTAGATTGACCGTGTATCGTTAATATACCAACTGATAGAATTCGTCAACATCAATAATTTCACTAGTAGATTGACCGTGTATCGTTAATTTACCAACTGATAGAATTCGTCAACATCAATAATTTCACTAGTAGATTGAACGTGTATCATTAATATACCAACTGAGATAATTCGTCAATATAAACAATTTTAATAGTAAATTGACCATGTTACGTAAGTTTATAAGAGAATCTATTATTATCAATATCGTTCCCATCAACTGTGGCAAAGGGTTAATCATAAAATCATTCTACATTGTTTTACATGTTCGAGCAATGAACACGATACAAAATAATACTGTTTCGTATAAATAAATAAAAAATCATATATTAACCAGATCATATTCCTTTGGAACCCTGACCATGATCGTATTTCTCTTCTTATTTGAACTGAGCGTTGCTGCCACGTGACGCATGGTACTTATATTTATGTTTCTCAGTGGTTTACCCTTCAGACTGATCACCTCAAGTTTACATTCTGGTCGAATACGGACGACAACCAGTCTTGTTTCGTCTTTGCCCAGCCATTCAGAACCTTTGTGCTGCGACAGGGAACCTGTACAAAAAACGCGAAATAAAAATTCATATTTATGTTGCTGGTACCATAGGCTTTGGAATATTGGAGGAAGGGAGACAACTTAGTATTGAACAACTTTTATTTAAAATATGTTGACAAGCGTAAAGCATGCATGTTATTTAAGATTGTCCTATACATTTTCAGGGATTTGCTGAATTCATGTATGGATGTAATTTAAACGTTTTGGCTAGAAAAGTAAAATACACAGTTATTTATAAAGTATGTTAACACTATATGGCTTCATCTTGGTGTTAGTATGTGTATATATTTTCACATTGTACTCGTGAGTATTTGTTAAGAGTATAATTATTGTACACTGTGTATCCATGATTCATGCTGCTTATACTACATAACCGATTAGTACTTAAACAACGATTATTAAAAGCATTTATCTCCCTTGAAGTACTTTTTTTTTCTTTTTATAATTTGACCATATAGTGTGTGCCATAAAGTATGTTTTTCAACGTAATCCATTTATCTAATTATACCACTCTTGTTCTGTAAGGTTCCAGCTGTTTGTTATTCTGTAGAAGCCGTTTCTCTATATAAATGTAAAAAAAACAAATCCAAAACCAATATCGATGGCTGACTGGAGTATCGACTGATAGCCAATTGATTGACAGCCCGCGTCAGGAACTAGTAAGTCCTGCAGACTATTTATATTGGTAAGCTGTGTTCAGTGTTGGAGTAGCTTGTTAATTTCACAATAGTTCATTAAGTAACTGTACATATTAAAGTGTAAGACGCTTTTAACCTACAACATAAAACGTTTTGACAGTTGTGATATCTATTACTGCAAAGATGTTGTTAACAACACTACCAGTAATTATTGTATATGTCAATTGTTAAACACTGGAGTAAATACTCGCTTTATAACTAAACACTATCAGTTGTGTTTGTGTAAGTCTGTAAGTCGCAGCGGTTATACTGGAGTTCATTCCCTTTAACGTACTACTCGCTATATAACTATATAAATCATATCTAAGTTACTAATGAACATAAAATACAAACGAAATATTCAAACTATACAGAATCTGTTTTAAATGTTTTGAATTTTAATTAGGAAACTAAGAAAGAAGCACACAACAACATATTTGAAAAAGTCTGAAAATTTATTTTGCTGGAAGTGAATTAAAGCATTCATTGCAACCGTCGGTCCAAATACTTACCATGTTTTCTAATATGTACTTATTGTAATGGTTAGTATAAATAGTTACTATGTTTTCCGGAAGTGTACATATATTGTAACGGCCAGTCTTAACATATGCTATTTGATTAAACAGTTGCTATGTTCAAGGACGTGAACAAAGCTTTGTAACAGTTAGTTTAAACACGTGCTATCTGATTTAACATTTGCTATGTTCAAGGACGTGAACAAAGCTTTGTAACAGCGTTGTGACAGTCAGTCTAAATAGTGCTATCTGATTAAACAGTTACTATGTTCAAAGACGTGAACAACGCGTTGTGACAGTCAGTCTAAACACGTGCTTTCTGATTAAACAGTTGCTATGTTCAAGGACGTGAACAAAACGTTATGACAGTCAGTCTTAACACGTGCTATCTTATTTAACAGTTGCTATGTTCAAGGACGTGAACAAAGCTTTGTAACAGTTAGTTTAAACACTTGCTATCAGATTAAACATTTGCTATGTTCAAGGACGTAAACAAAGCTTTGTTACAGCTTTGTGACAGTCAGTCTAAACACGTGCTATCTGATTAAACAGTTACTATGTTCAAGGACGTGAACAACGCGTTGTAACAGTCAGTCTAAACACGTGCTATCTGATTAAACAGTTGCTATGTTCAAGGACGTGAACAACGCGTTGTAACAGTCAGTCTAAACACGTGCTATCTGATTAAACAGTTGCTATGTTCAAGGACGTGAACAACGCGTTGTGGCAGTCAGTCTAAACACGTGCTATCTGATTAAACAGTTACTATGTTCAAGGACGTGAACAACGCGTTGTGACAGTCAGTCTAAACACGTGCTTTCTGATTAAACAGTTGCTATGTTCAAGGACGTGAACAACGCGTTGTGACAGTCAGTCTAAACACGTGCTATCTGATTTAACAGTTGCTATGTTCAAGGACGTGAACAATGCGTTGTGGCAGTCAGTCTAAACACGTGCTTTCTGATTAAATAATTGCTATGCTCAAAGACGTGAACAACGCGTTGTGGCAGTCAGTCTTAACACGTGCTATCTGATTAAACACTTGCTATGTTCAAGGACGTGAACAAAGCGTTGTGGCAGTCAGTCTAAACACGTGCTATCTGACTAAACAATTGCTATGATCAAGGACGTTAACAACGCGTTGTGGCAGTTAGTCTAAACACGTGCTATCTGATTAAACAGTTGCTATGTTCAAGGACGTGAACAACGCGTTGTGACAATCAGTCTAAACACGTGCTATCTGATTAAACAGTTACTATGTTCAAGGACGTGAATAACGCGTTGTGACAGTCAGTCTAAACACGTGCTTTCTGATTAAACAGTTGCTATGTTCAAGGACGTAAACAAAACGTTATGACAGTCAGTCTTAACACGTGCTTTCTGATTAAACAGTTGCTATGTTCAAGGACGTGAACAATGTGACAGTCAGTCTAAACACGTGCTATCTGATTAAACAGTTGCTATGTTCAAGGACGTGAACAAAGCTTTGTAACAGTCACTTTAAACACGTGCTTTCTGATTTAACAGTTGCTATGTTCAAGGACGTAAACAAAGCTTTCTAACAGCGTTGTAACAGTCAGTTTAAACACGTGCTTTCTGATTAAACAGTTACTATGTTCAAGGACGTGAACAACGCGTTGTGACAGTCAATCTAAACACGTGCTACCTGATTTAACAGTTGCTATGTTCAAGGACGTGAACAACGCGTTGTGGCAGTCAGTCTAAACACGTGCTTTCTGATTAAACAATTGCTATGTTCAAGGACGTGAACAAAGCGTTGTGGCAGTCAGTCTAAACACGTGCTACCTGATTAAACAATTGCTATGTTCAATGACGTGAACAAAGCGTTGTGGCAGTCAGTCTAAACACTTGCTATCTGATTAAACAATTGCTATGATCAAGGACGTTAACAACGCGTTGTGGCAGTCAGTCTAAACACGTGCTATCTGATTAAACAGCTGCTATGTTCAAGGACGTGAACAACGCGTTGTGGCAGTCAGTCTAAACACGTACTATCTGATTAAACAGTTGCTATGTTCAATGAAGTGAACAACGCGTTGTGATGGTCAGTATGAGCTGTTTCTTTATTATCTTACTGAACATTCCTACCGCAACACCATTACGACAAAACGCGCTTAGATCATGTTCATTAAAAAAATAAATGTACGTGATTAGATAGTTTTGAATAGTTTTGAAGAAGAACCTGTCGTTTATATGTGATTGATGTTGGCACATAGACAAATAAAAGGACTATTATCCATTACCCCTCAAAAACATCGCACTGAGACGTGCACATATTCACCTGCCGATATGAAAATAATCAAATTGTTAGTAATTGTACACAAACTACAGGGCAATTATGTCACATGTCACAATTATCATAAATGGAACGTCTTCAATTAGTATTTGCTATTTACCCAACGTTGCCCTTGCACATTCATGATAACCAAACCAAAGCACATGATCCTAAATTTGTGTTAATCTTAAAAATTGCACGTGAATCTGCATTTTCCATTCCATTTATGATATTCTAAAGTGACATAATAACCACACAATACTCGTAATATATGTTGTAAATTCTTCTAAGCTTACCGTCAGTGTATTTGTGTAGGTCTAAAAATGATAAATGCCCGTTTATAACATACAAAAATGCCAGTTCTTAAACAAAGTTACTGTACTCACCTGACTTTAACCAAAACAGAACATAGCAGCTCATAATTTCATTCTAAACATGTAAAGCTCAATGAATGCGTGTTACAAACAAAAAAAGGCATCAGTGCAATTATAGCAGACACTTTATTTTCGTCAACACAGGACAGCAGTGCGACAGCATTAAATGTAATCTAATATCATAAACGAATTGATGATCCTTTTGTGACAGTATATTACCGATCGTCTGTTTCACCAATATTTCCTTAAGAGTTACCTAGATACTTAAAAGCTTTAAAATCTAATTTTCATTGGTTACTTAAATATATTATTTATTTATATATAGTTCAATTTATGTCAATGAAACCAAATGTATTTTTTCGAGTGCCAATCTAAAATCACGATCACCTGGTTGTTTGATTAAGTTTTTAAATATTTAAAAAAAAGAAATATGTTGGTGAAATAGAGTCATAATAATACTAATAATAGAGTCATAATAATAATAATAATAATAATAATAATAATAATAATGATAATAATAATAATAATAATAATAATAATAACAATAATAATAATAATATTAATAATAACAACTGTTCTGATCTATATTCAGAGGCAATAGAGGCGATTGCTTACACAGGATTGATAGTATATGCACATTAATGTATTGAACGTAGATATATAAGTGATATATGAATACAAGCACATCAATGCATTAAGCGGATACATACAAGTGATATATGCACATTAATGCATTTAGCAATAAATTAAAGGCCATGTAGTCGTTAATACTGACAGCAATCACAATGTCCATTCTTTTAAAACTTATGAAATTAAAGTATGCATTTTGGATATGTTGCCTCTATTAATACCTTGTAAACATATGGCTTATACCATAGAAACAACTGTAACATACCTGCCAGGTGGGATCCAACAGTGTCCTTGATGTTCTTTTGTATAACGCGAACGTTTTTGATGTACCGCCATTGCTTGCATTTAGACAATACAAAGGCAACGAGGAGACACACTGTAATAGGAAAGAATTAACTAAGACTTTTAATTGTGTTATTTCTGTTGTTGTTTTTGCTGTTGTTGTTGTTGCTGATGTTGCTGCTGTAGCAGCTGCTGTTGCTGTTGTTGTTGAAGAAACATAAGCATTTTGAAAAGGTGAAAATATACAAAGGGTAAACGCACTTACAATGGAGAAAATCAGCGTTATTTACATGTATGTACATACATTATATGAAGAAGGCTATGGTACAAACATAACGCACACCAGCAAATCTGCATTTATGTATCTTCTTAATTAGGAGTTAATAACACTGGTGGACTGAGTCAACTTCAGATAGTTTTGTTTAAAAATTAGACACATATGAAGTTTAACTAACAAAACATATGCAAATATAGCTACTGGGGGGACACATAGCTGCTTCTAACCTCGTTCTCCTTCTTATCTACACATCATACCACAAAACGTTGACAATAACTGTTACTCCTATTTTCACAGGAATCCACACAAGTTTCATAAAATTACATCCAAATAGGTCTTATGTTCGAATGTAAAATAATCTGCTCAAATCTTTGTGAGTTCCGTACCATGACTGTTGAAAGGTGATAGTTTAAATTATCTCTTGTTTAGCCATTTGGATTCGAGTTACGTACGTTTTTAATAATTTAAAGGAATACGCGCGTATTCCATGCGTCACCAAGCGGGATGTTAGACTTTGAACCAAGAAAGATAACTCTCGTTCGATTTTCGGGTAAAAAAATATGTCGATTGTTTCCCTTAGTAACTTCCGGTTAGAAAGAAGCGTCCTATGAAACCATCAAAAAAGGATGAAAAGACGCTTGAAAGGGAAGTTTATGAAAGGTAACGAAACAGCGAGACACAGAGAAACATAAACGATCCCCATGTGCTCCAAAGTTGTAGTAATGAAGAGTGTTTCAACGAAAGTATGCCAACGGAAACCGAAAGTGGGTGGAGAGATGGGAGAAGAATAGTCGAACTCGGCCATCTAGCCGATCAACTCAAATCATGCAGAATGTGTGCAAAACCGCTTTTCTTGCATAACATATTTAGAGAACAGCGTGCAAGTTATGCAAGTAAACTGTATATATCATGTGATTGTGGGATATTCAACACTGTTACTACAGGGAAGATCCACAGGTCATCAGACAAATCGAACACAGGAGTGGGAGTTTATGATATCAACACCAAAGCAGTTCTGGGTAATTTATTTTTCTCTCTGCCTGTCTCCCCCCCCCCCCTTCCCCCCCTCTCTCTCTCTCTCTCTCTCTCTCTCTCTCTCTCTCTCTCCCTCCTCTCTCTCTCTCTCTCTCTCTCTCTCTCTCTGGAAGTTTATTATATCAGCACTAAAGCAGTTCTCTCTCCCCCCCCCTTTCTCTCTCTCTCTCTCTCTCTCTCTCTCTCTCTCTCTCTCTCTCTCTATATATATATATATCTGTGACACGGGCGTAGCCAGGATATATTTTAGCAAGTACTTCACTGATAAAAGTAGCTAAAATGTACTTACACAAATGTAAACTAGGGTGAGAGCTGTTGGTGACAACTGTTGTTAATTTTGCTTGCCTCAGTACTTGCAAAGTCAATGGTTTGATAAAAGATCTTGGTTAGCATTGATTTGTGTAGAACACTTATACATTCTTACACTTTATACATGCATTTGTAAACACAGTAAACCCAGATGAAACTTATTTTGAAAAAGCCGTTTGACCCGAACAGCTAATACATAATTAGTTTCCTCTGGGTCTGCTGTTTGTTTTCTTCACCAATGTTCTGATAATTGGAGTTTTAGGAGAAAATACGGATATTCATCTTTCTAAGTCATAACAAAGCCCTAGTCATGGTAATATATAGTTGTTTTTATTCAGAGTTTGCATAGTAACATGTACATACGTGTAATACAGTTAATGCCAAAGAAACTTTAATCCATTAGTTATTGTACTTGTTTAGTTAGTGTGATTTACTGGCAAAAGTAGTTGATTTTGATTGAATAAGTTTTTTCGAGACACTAGCAGTGATAAAAAAATTACTTTTGTTACCATGGTATCAAATAAACTCTCTAATGTGCATGTGAAACAGCATTATGAGAGGGATAAACATACGTAGTAAAATCATTATGAATATCTGATGACTTTACATCAAAATATTCTATATTTCATTCTAAAATGTAAAAAATTGAATAGTATTTAACTGGTTGCCATGGTAACCAATGATGTGGTTTTGAAAAAAAATATGTATTTTCTGAAAATATGCTTCAATATGAACATATAATGGCAAAATGATCACAATTTGAAACACGGTCATGTTTGGCCATAAGTGAACCTACCCCATTCATTGAGTACTTATTTTGACCATTTTGGCGCTGCAGACGGTAGACTTTATTTTAGGCTAATAATTTTACATTAAGCATGGTGACAGTGCTGTTTTTACATTATTTGTTATGTTATGCCTTGGAGTATATGCCTGGAAAGTTTGAAGAAGTTTTTATGGGTAGTTTTCAAATTATGGATATTTCTTGTAAAACACCAGCGTAAAAAATGGTCTTATTTGTTCAGATTCGGATCCTTCATTTTAATATATAATTTTATAAAAAAGCATGATAACTGGCAATAAGATATTTTTTTGTTCCTTAAATACAATTTGTGATACTTGTTTTATTGATTTACAGATTATAAAATAAAAGATTAACTTGAATTATGAAATATTTGTATTAATCAGTTTATTTGTCCTATAAGAGGTTTTCAGCTATAAAATGATCAAAACACTGTGAACATCATTTTTTTCAAAGCCAGCTTAAACAAAAAAAAAGCATGGTGACCCCCTATTTTTTTAATACAAATGTGTTTATATAGTCTTAAATACAGCTTGTAAAAAATTTAATCAAATTCTTATGGATATTTCAAATAGGCAAGTATCCCTTTAAATGCAAATAGTAAATTAAATTCATGACATGGAGAAAAGAAAAAAACTAAAGAACTTTATCATTTAAGTGCAAGTTATCTAATATTCAAAAACATGGCCACATTTGATTGCGCTCAAACACGATTTCTATAAAAAAAAAATAATGGAAAATGAAAAACAAATTGCAAAGAATAATAAATTAGAAAACCACGAAACCAAATGTAATTTTTTTAGATTAGATAATTAATAAAACAAAACGTCTGTCATGTGTTGTATTTTTCTAATTGCAAATGAAACATCAAAGCTGACTGTACAACGTGGATTTGTTATTTCGTGTTAAACTACGAAAGAACAAGCATTTAGACACTAAGATGATTTATCCAAATTAATTTAATAAATCAAATTATATTAAATCTTGTTTGCTTTCACTTGATGTGGTTGCTTTTAAAAAAAAAGGTGATTTATCCAAATTAATTTAATAAATCAAATTATATTAAATCTTGTTTGCTTTCACTTGATGTGGTTGCTTTAAAAAAAGCCAAATAATCTGCTTCTGTATATAAACCAACTAACCAATCATTTGACTGTATCACTGCACTAAAGATATGCAAATACCAAACAATACATCGTGATCCGGCTCATATACGTCTCACACAAGAAATAATTTTGTACTGTTCCACATACAGACCCATGCATTTCTCGAACACTGGATACATAACCAATTGTTCTAAAAGTGGGGTTGACCAGGTTGCTTTTTCACAATTTTGATTGTTTTGATGGCACCCCTTAATTTTTTAACAATTCTGCCAATTTGTTGCAGTGTATCATTACGCATCTTTAAACTGTTACATCTTCATCAAACAGTTCTCAATGTTATTCAAACTTGGCAGAAATCATGAAAATGTTCCAATGTTCCCATATGCACAAGGAAATATGACATTTTATGCGTTTTTAACAAACAAAGAAGCCCAACCGCTTTACACAGCTTTAATTTCTTGGGCGTAAGAATCTTGCTACAGTCATGTAAGGGAGGTAATTCTTAAGTGAGACATATAGTGTTTGTTCAACTAACGCGATAAATGAATAAATATAACATGTTGAACTGTTGATTTTTATCTGGTTTTCCGTAAGGATTAAAATACCGAATTTTGAGTTTTCATGGGGTGATGGAAAACCATTAGGCCAATTTAATGTTCCTTGAGGCTCTCGGCAGCATTAAAATAGGCTAATGTTTTTCATCACCCGATAAAAACTCAAAATTCGGGTTTTAATCCTTGTATTGACATTATATTTTCCAACTATATTAGATATAACTATTACATTATTTTTGTCATTTTGACATTTAGAAAGCAAATTATACGCATTTAACCGCGAGGCCAATGTCAACATACTGAATAAGTGTACGCATGTGTAATGGCAACTTCCGGCAAACGCCACGTAAACTTAACGGCAACGTGAAGTCTCAACAATGAAACGAAATTGTGCAACAAATGAAATGCAAACTGATCCTTTATATTGGGAAATGTTAAATGTAAATATATATTATATATAATGTTTTAGCTAATTCTCTGACTCTGGCTCTATGTTACTGTTGATGGCTCTCCTAGAGCTTGTCATTTCCAATACTATTAAACGGGAAGGTTTTAAATTAATAGATCAGCGGTTACAATTATCGACATGTTACACCTATCGACAACTATCTGTTATTTGATTTGAGTTTTTTCACTATTTACGTCATTTTGTATTTATTACGTCACATTTCCAAGAAACATCACAACCGAAGTCTTTTAAAAATTATTACTTGAAGAAGTTATATGTGCGGGTAATTTCAAAACAGAAGTTTTTCATCACTGATCGTTAACGTAAATGTTTATCAACAGCGATTTCACATTAAAATACAGTATGCAAGCCAAATTAGAACTTACAGAACGGAATGAGTCCTAAGGAAACCCATATGATGATAAAGCAGGCCTCGCTTCCGGCGAAGTAGTCGTAGCCTTGGTGATTTGTACATGGCTCCAGGTCGTCCTCCGACATGTATGTGGCATTGGCACAAGCTGAACCTAAATGTATAAGTATGACGTAGGATATAAGATATAAATATTACGTTAATTACTTATGACGTTAGGATTAATGTCAGTTCAAATTATATAACGTCCGAGGTTTGGAGTTTGAATTGTAAAAACCTGTATTTTCCAAGTATTCTCAGCAAAATATTAAAAATATCTTAAAATAATGTTGATATGATTCATGAACAATGCTACTGACTGAAAAAATTATTCGAAACACTCATTTATATAACCGTATACTAGTGTTGAAACCGCTCCGTGGCAAAGCTTATGATTGGCTGAAAACTGCTGTTTAATAGTGCAATTTAGCTCCAAATCTATGAAGGCGCAATATTAAGAATGACCTAAGCAAAGTCCACATCGATAACTGTGCATATAGTCTTTATGTGTATCCGGCAAACGTTTTGCAGGCTAGTTCATAGTATTTACTATATACATGTGATATCTATAAATAGTTTCTAAAAATATACGCAACGAGAGCGCTAATCTACTTTGGTCGTTTATTTAATTTATTTGTCGGATTGAGAAAAAATGTCAAAATAATAAAATCTTATAGAATTATTATCTTTACAACTAAAGAATTTACCCATAGTGTATACCTACCTGTATTAAATGTGAACACGTCATGTTGAATATTCCCGCTCTCAAGTCGTGTAGCGTTGGTTATGACGTCATAAAGCCGTAAAGACTTAATTTGTTGTATTTCATCTTCGGTGAAAAGTCTATGAAAGGGAAGTGTGAACATTATGATATGGTTATGCCCCGTGTTACTGAGGTGCTACTGGCATACTATATACACACGATGCTTGTTCCAGAGATATGTTCAAAAGAAATTTGCCGACAATAGTGTGTAAACACGCTGACATGTTATGTTACAGTGAAGGGTGACATACACTGCAGGCAGAGTGCTGTCTACAAATGCTATAAAATATTTTTATTATATTATCAAATTCATTCATAAGATAACAGACACAAACTTGATTACCCCTACAATTATCAAAAATATCGTGATTAAAAATGTAATTGCATGTAATTTGAAAACTGAAAACAGAAGAAAATGAGTTAAATTCCAAGAATGAGAACTACACACAAACTATACTAACTTATTATCTCTTTTCTCAAACCAGAAGGGATTACATACACACTATATTAACTTATCATCTCTACTCTCAAACCAGAAGACGGGCTACATACAAACTACATCAACTCATTATTTCTATTCTCAAACTAGAAAGGGATTACGTACACACTATATTAACTTATCATCTCTACTCTCAAACCAGAAGAAGGTTACATACACACTACATCAATTTATTGTTTCTATTCTCAAACCAAAAGGGGACTATATACATAATATACTAACTTATTATATCTAATTTCAAACATGACGGGGTTACATACAAACTATATTATCTCTTACTAACTTATTATCTCTATTCTCAAACCAGTAGGGGGTTCCATACACAACATAATGTCTTTGTACCGCTAATCTCAAACCAGAAAGGGATTACATGCATAATATATTAACTTATTATCTCTTTTCTCAAACTAGAAGGGGGTTACGTACATACTATTCTTACATATTATCTCTAATCTCAAACCATAAGGGTCTTACATACATACTATACTAACTTATTGTGTCTATTCTCAAACCAGAAGGGGGTTACATTCGTAATATACTAACTTATTATGTCTACTCTCAAACCAGAAGAAGGTTACATACAAACTACATTAATTTATAGTTTCTATTCTCAAACCAAAAGGGGACTTTATACATAATATACTAACTTAGTATATCTAATTTCAAACATGAAGGGGTTACATACATACATACTATACTAACTTATTATCTCTAATCTCAAACTGGGGGGGGGACATACATACATAATATACTAACTTATTATCTCTTATCTCAAAGCGGGGGGGCATACATACATACTATACTAACTTATTATCTCTAATCTCAAACCGGGGGGGGGGGGCATACATACATAATATACTAACTAATTATCTCTTATCTCAAGACGGGGGGGGGGGCATACATACATACTATACTAACTTATTATTTCTAATCTCAAACCAGGGGGTGGGGCTTACATACATAATATACTAACTTATTATCTCTATTCTCAAACCAGAATCGATCCCCATCTCGAATACGCACGAACTGATCTATGATAATTGTACGAAACAGTTCCCCGGGACCGTCGGGAGTCGTCTCAAGCATCCCGCCGACAAACACATCGACATCGTTAATGTTTTTATACATGTCCCTGAGCTGCTGTAGAATCTATAGAATTTAATAAAATGTGGTTATATTTTTAAATAATTACGATACTATTTTACGTACTAGTATTCTTTCTGGGCACACTTTCATATACTTATACAAATTGAGAAAAATAAATCATATTATTTTCAATCCAAAACACCAACGGTGCTACTTCAATATCAGATAAATCGCACAATTACATGTAGTTGGCAACTGATATTTGAAAACTATGAGGTAACCCGGTCCAAAATAGATGCGTAGGTCAAATACCAAAACTATTTAAATATGTTGCGAGTCATCGTTCTAGATAAACTCTTATATTTGATGCATAGGTTAAATACCAAAACTATCTAAATATGTTGCGAGTCATTGTTATAGATAAACTCTTATATTTGATGCATAGGTTAAATACCAAAACTATTTAAATATGTTGCGAGTCATCGTTCTAGATAAACTCTTACATCTGATGCGTAGGTTAAATACCAAAGCTATTAAATATGTTGCGAGTCATCGTTCTAGATAAACTCTTCTATTTGATGCATAGGTTAAATACCAAAATTATTTAAATATGTTGCGAGTCATCGTTCTAGATAAACTCTTATATCTGATGCATAAGTTAAATACTAAAGCTATTTAAATATGTTGCGAGTCATCGTTCTAGATAAACTCTTATATTTGATGCATAGGTTAAATACCAAAGCTATTTAAATATGTTGCGAGTCATCGTTCTAGATAAACTCTTACATCTGATGCGTAGGTTAAATACCAAAATTATTTAAATATGTTGCGAGTCATTGTTATAGATAAACACCTTTAATTAATTTAATTATATAACTGGTTTAGAAATATACCGATAAAAACTGATGGAAATGCAATATTTACACATATAATTACTACTTCAGCTGTTTACACGAGTTATGGCCCTTTATAAAACAGAAACTGAATTGTCTACAGACGTACTCGGATACCGGTATTATAATTTAATATTTGCATCATATTAAATTGTATTAAGTATTAAGTTTATTTATAAATAAAAGAGTTACATGAAAAGTTATCAAAATGGTCGCGTGTCCCTTTAATATCATATGAACTAATAGTTTTTTTTTTTTAAAATAACTTCACTTCAGCGTGTTTAATGTACTATTTTCAGTAACATTGCAACATGTGCAGAATACAGCAGTTATACAGTAGCTACTCCTACAAATTATTCGTACCAGAGCAGGGATCGTTGGTGTTGTAAATGAATCACTTATTTAGTGAATAGATATATGTATAAGTGTCGCTTACTAGTTACAAATAGTACAAACTAATTAATTAATTAATTAATTAATTAATTAATTAACTAATTAATTAATAAGGGCATCAACGAACAATGAACCTAATTACTCGCAGTCGCACGAGACAAGAGTGATGATGAAGGCAGACATTCATAAACATAACAAGTTGTATATAACCACACAGTGCTGCAGTCGTTTACCACACACATGGGTTAAATATGTGGTGTAATACATATTACATATGATGTATAGTTTTTTTGTCAAACATTTATGATGTGTTAAGGGTGAATCTAATAATACAAAAGCCACATTAACCACAATGACAGTCGGCGAGACGTTATCTTTGTTTTGTGTACAGGAAGGTTGTGAATCAAAGGTAATGATTCGCAACATCGTGATCAGGAAGTGGAAATGACCGTCAAATTAGGTCACACAAAATTACAAAAGGTATAATTGTTTTTTAGGATTGGCTAGATTAAAATTTATGAATATTTCGAGACGTTGGGAACGGGTTAATAACCTGTTATAGTGCAAAACAGTGAAAATTCGCTCATACATCAGATAAGTCACTCATTCACTGTCATGCATCTGTTAGTCAGAGTAGTCATTGTCGTGCATATGTCAGTCACAGTAGTCACTGTCATGAGTGCAATTACGCGGTTGTCAATGACATGTCACAGTCACACATCCGGCAGTTACCTGTGGTCTGGTACTGTTCAACCACGTGTTGATACGTTCCCAGCTGTCGATTCGCGCCAGTCCCATTTGCTGGCGTACTGTGTTATAGTCTGGTAATCCGTAATCTCGTCCACGCATGATCGTCTGCGCGATGTGGTCATTACGAGAAAAGTGGAGTGGCCCATAGAATTTACCTGAAATATGAAAAACAAGGATCGTATAAATACATGTAATGTACGATATACTGGATGCTACCATGACAAAGTTCGTCACATGGTTATCTGTTTTGTCCATAAATCACATTTTTGTTCAAATTTTATTTATTCAATGCTCCGTTTCACCTTGTATATGCAGTTTAAAGCAATACATAGCTAGTCTCACCAATTGCGAGTCCACATTCACACACATAATGATGCCATTCTAATATATGCAGGTCACTTTATCCGCATATGCTTAGTATTGGTTCTATCCAGATTTGGAGAGTAAATTGTTATGAACTTATTTCTAGCAGGTATGAGACGATTTCATCTGTAAATAAATCGTTAACAATACATTATGAGAGTTTTGGGGTTTACACTTCTATATTAATTTTAAACTCTTTATGAACCGCTATCGGGCCCGCATCATGGCAGAACCAGTACTGAGTGTGTTGTTTAGATGTATTAGCTCGGACTGGACTCGAAACCCGCATGAGCGGCAAGCACTCTTCACTCAGTGCAGTATCCCCGCTTTATACAGGGCATTAAACTTTGAAGTCTAAGTTTGTATGCCTATAAAAATGCACTGACTTGATAAACTAACAATTACTACTCAATTATCCCGGCATTTTCCCACTCGCTCTATAACCAGTTTGGCAAACTAAAGTTGTAATTGCATTAATCAATGTGTTTATGTTGTAACATTTCACAATAGCAATATGTTTTTGTTATTGCATTACAAATATCTTTTTGCATTGTCATTATATGTAATTACTGTATTTATGGTTAGTTCACAAAAAATTGAATCATTCGTTTATTGCGACGTTGTGTCCTTGAGCATTGTTTTGTATCATATGAGGAGGACTCAATGTGTTTCCCCAGAAGACGTCATTAGCTCCGATAAGCGCCACCTAGTGTTAGCACAATGAAGACCACGAGAGAAAAAAAAGTAGGAACGTAAAAGAACAGTTTACATCTCACTACACAGTATTGCCTCTTTTTTATCACGGTAACAAGAGTCTTGCGTTTATAAAATGAATTTGGTTCATTGGGATGTGAATGTTTGCCGCAGATGAATAGAGCAAAAGCTGGCAATGCATATACTGCAATATGACTGGTGACTGTTAAAGGCTAACCCTAACCCTAACTTTGGCACTTTCGTTAGTCTGTAGAACGGATTCAGGTCTCCCGATACGGTCCGTTAAATAGCAATGTTGGGAAAGCCACATTTCAGCACGTTGACTAGTTTCTTTAAATGAAAGCTTGAATGACGTCATAGTTTTGTAAGCGGTCAATTACTATGAATTGTGGGACAGGAGAAGAAATCCCTGGTTTTTCATTGGGGGTTAATAGACCTGATTAGGTTCTGGGATAGACTATCCTTACGTTGAATATCTTCAATCACTAGCTCGTCTTCTGCTTCCGCTATCTGCGTCGCCATTCCCATGAGTGTCTCTTCCATCGCGTCCTCACGCTTCATAAGTATGTCCTACAGTGAAAATAGATCAAGTACAGATCAACCCTGTCTTAAGCAGACAGTCGCGGTAAAAGTACCCTAATGAGACATGATGTTGTTATTACAGGTTGTTCTGAAAGCATAAAACTGGGAAGAGCAGTTGTGAGTGACTGCTTAAGACAAGTTATTGCTCAGGTTAGAGGTGACTGCTTAGACAAGTTATTGCTCAGGTTTTACTGTATATTCTTCAAATTTAGTATTCCTAATAAAAAAACTAGTAGTGTGTTAGAATATTACATCAATATAAAAAAATCATTTCAAACACATGTGTGTAAAATTCTACCATTACCGTTCAAACAGGTCGCAATGGGAGAATCTAAATTCTTAGAAATTAACTCTGACGTTAACGCCTGGATTAATATTTTCAAGATTTAAAAGTTGAATTACATTTTGATTATTGGTGCTATATATTATATTATATGTTATACAAAACATATGTTAATGGTCACCTTTATTTACCAACCATTTGACTCAAACTGGCACATTTTCTATTTACCATTTGATCAGTTTAGTTTTGATAAACCTGTATTAAGCTAGCCACCTGCCGTAAGAAGTCAGTTTTGATATTTCCCTTGAGTGGCTACTTAAGACAGGTATTATTGTTTACATTATCTATTAGATTACCTTTAACACACCTCATTTAACTTAAACCACACCGTGGTCTAGTGGTAGAGCAGTTCGCCTCGCATGCGGAAAGTCGTATGTTCAATCCCTAGCAGGATCTTACCAATTAATATAAAATGGTACTAGAAGCTTCATCGCTTGGCGCTCAGCATTTAAAGGGAAGTTCTAGGTCTAGTCGACCTGGTGTCAGTAAAATATGACTGACAATGTATCAGCGGCATGATACTCCCAGTGTGGCAGCGCTCAGAGTACTGTCTCAAGCAGTCATCGTCGCGATATGACTGAAAAAAGTGTTAAAAGCGAGGCTTGAATACCATACAACTAGCCAACCAAATCATTTCACTTAAAGCACCAAAACTCTGATTATGTTTTATTTAATTTCAGTTTGATATTATTATTCCCAACGTGATCTTGATTTTTAATTATCATTTGCATACACGGTCATGATTATGACACTGTATTTTATTTTTCGTCATCTGAAATATGTGGAACATACATACATACTCGTACATCATTATGACTATTAGCCGGACCCGATTAGCTCAGTCGGTTACACGTCTGACTATCAATACAGGGGTCGTGAGTTCGAATCCCCCGCCCTGCAACAGTCTCCGTGATGATAGATATACGACTGTGTCTCATTATCATTCGTCTCTCACCACTGATTCAAGTTGGAAAGTTATCAGTTACTTGCGGAGATGGGTTGTGCTCCAGTACTGGTTAATCCTAGGAAACAGTGGTTAGGTTAACTGAACGTCTGTTAGCCCTCGACGGCATAAAATTACGTTAAATATTCAATCAATCAATTATGACTATTAGTGCACTTTGTTACTATTTTACTCGTCCATTCGTTTCTGAGAGCTAGTTTGTAAGTTATGCTTATGTGGGACATATCTATATTTAGATGTTTAAGTTGATTTATTTCTTAAAAAACATCACGAAACATTCATCTATTACAGTTTTTAAAGGGAAATTTCGCAATGACACTTAGTTACCAAATCATGATTTTGCAATATTTATTTGAAATATATGAAACACTTGCCAATATGGCGCCCACCGCAACACCGATCAATCATTTATTGTGGTTACATAATTATATTGTTTTAAATGATGAAGTAATAATTTAATTATAACGTATCGTCGTTTCCTATTGCATTGTCACGATTTATCATTTATGACATAAATTTGTTTAACTCATTAATCGAATGAAACCAAACTTGATATTTTCGTGGTTGGTGTTTTTTTTTAAAACAGTTCTTTATCACTGTTATGCGTGTTTGTATGTTCATATTTCTGTAAAGTTCATTAACATCTAAAACGTGAAGAAAGGACATAACAATTATCAATAAGGAAACTAGACGAACAATAGGAATTTTTATTAAGGTGGTAATATAAATTAATTCAATATATTTAAAAAATGTCATCATCATCAACATATATTGTATTGTTATGTTTGTAGCATTTTTTTGTTGATTACAATGCATGCCCTCTGTAAAGAGTCACGATTTCAAAGGTAACAGGAAAGTTATTAGCATAATAACGTTTACTATTTATTAATTAATGTTTCCGTAAAACAAACTGATTTCATACGTCAGATACATGTAATCCTGTTGCAGTGTTGTTCGTAGTTGACTTTTTTCCTGTTGGAAAGTGTGCTTTTGTTGTTTTTTTTATTTCATTTCTTTTGTTGTTGTTTTTTTTGGGGGGATGGGGGTGGGGGTAGGGGGACTTTAAATAGCGGTTGTGGTATATATCAACTCTGTTACCTTATTGTGAACCTACAATCTTAATGTCAAACTGAGCCAAACTACCTAGCGAAATATTTCAAGATGAAAGAAAAGTTTTTGAAAGAAGTTTCCCCCCACCCCCACCCACCCCACCCCAACCCGACCCCCCCCAAGAAGTTCATTGTTGATTATATTTAGAATAATGCAAGTGGTTCTCCGTGGCCCTGTGTTCTAGGATGTCCGTCTCAATATTACTTATCTCTGACCGTTGAGGTCCTGGGTTCGATCCAACGATTCAATGTGTAGATGGTTTGCTAGTTACTTGCGGAAGGACGTTGCTCAGAACTAATATGAGGTCTTCCTCCACCAATAAAAACTGGATGCGCCATGTATAACCTCAAATCTGTTCCCAATTCTCAATTCTCAAACCAATGAAACTGGACATTTCATTTATTTATGAGAGTTATGTCCCTTACTAAACTAGAAACAAAATTATAGATCTATACACATACTGAGGTATTCTAATTTCATATTTGCACCATGTATATAACTCATTTTCAGATTTGATATTTAGTAAAAAATATAAAAGATGCTGTTTTTCCTTTGAAATATATCCATTGGGAGCAGAATAGAAAAATACCTGTGATCTCCAATATGAGTTACAAAGGCGAATTCCGGGATAAGAGTTACTGCTAACATCATGACATCTGGCATTTCTAAAATAAAGATAGCATATATTTATATAATGATAAAACTATTGAATACAAAATTTAAAAAATATATATCAATCCATTTGAAAGATAACATTTATAATTATGTTCATATTACCACATCCCACATAGGTATTTTTTTTCATAAAAGACTGGCTAATTATTGAAGATCTAAATGCGTTTCCATGTTTTAAAGCAGATTTCAAACTCCTGATCATTTGGTATCGAACACAGCTCCATGAAAGCGTCATAACCAGTATCTGGAGATTTTATTTTCATTAAGAAATAAAAAAAACTTGTTTATGGATGGCAAAATCCGTAGCGTGGTCTAGTGGTAGAGCGTCCGCCTCGCATGCGGAAGGCCGTTAGGTTCGAACCCCGACCGGGTCATACCAAAGACTTTAAAATGGTACTTAGAAACCTCCTCGCTTGACGCTCAGCATTAAGAGGAGAGTTTTAGGTCTGGTCGGTCCAGTGTCATTATAATGTGGCTGGGTGGGGTATCATGTCATGTGTCTGCGGCATGATACTCCAGTGTGACAGCTCTCAAGTAGACACCGTCGCGATATGACTGATTTATTTTTAAAAAAGCGACGCTAAACACCAAACAACATGAATGGCAAACATGTTCGTGCATTCTCGTGGCCGTTCATGAATTTATAACGGCCGATACCGCTCAGTGCACGTGAGTAAATCGTGTTTTAGATAGATGTATATAAACTGATCAGTAATTATAATATGCAAGTTAGCTGTTCCGTATAGACAATCGGCAATAACAGCGATGTCTCAGATTAAACACATATATTTTACGATATACAATTATAATAGTTTACAGCAGATAACATACAGACAGCGGTCACAATGTATGCTTAATATTACAATTATACCAGTTTAGTAAAACATTTAAAGGCTATAAGTTACCGGTTATGCCGCTTTAATCATTTCAGTTGTGTCAGTTGTCTCAGCTGTTAGTATGCATTCAAGAAGTTCAGCTGATCAAAATGTTTGGGAAAGTATTGAATGGAAATGAGTATTGAAGGTATGGAATATATCAATACCGTAAAAAACTCTTAATTTCCAGGGCAATCTGCACTTTGATTCGTTCAATCTGTTTAGTATTGTTTTTTTAAAGTTATAAATGCAAGTTTTACATGAAGCGCGAGATCTGTTTTTAAAATCTGTGCCGTGCACGATATCAAAATCTCACGCGATGTTGCCATATTTTTATATTTAATGCTTTGGTATTGTGCATAATATCTCCAAAAATAATCCGACATTGATGTCACCTACCTTTGATAAATACCTGCCGGTATAAGTGTCAGAATGTACCGTATTGCTGCAGCATCAAACACGGCCGTAACATCCGGGTAGATATCGGATTTGTACCCTGAAATGTACGATATACATTGTAACAGACAAACCTGTGTAAACAGTCACCTCTATTTAGATGACATCTGTCTCAAATAACCACATTTGCATATATTATAAAACACGGACATGAGTATATATAAAGTGATGCTATGAGCAGATAAACGTGATGACTCTACAGAAGCCAGAACAGTAAAACAATGATAACGAATGGTATGACACCACGGGTATACAGACAAGGTGCACGTCAAAAAAATGGGTGTACCATCGAAAGGACACACCTAGCACACTATACGCATACAAACATTTGAAAGTTAATTTCGTTTCTTTTTTGAATGCCCAATATATGAACACCCCCTAGGTATTTGAAATGCTCCTATGCTCATAAGCTAAGATCTAAATCTTTAAATCTATTTTATACATGTATGTCCACATCAGATAAAAATGATACCATCTCTATCTCAAAGTGCTTATTAACTGTTATTTTATAGAAGAAAACTAGAATTCAAAAATGATTCTCGATCAACGTACCTTAACAAATGACTATATGATCTTCATAACTTCATAACTTCTTACTCTTGATAATTATGTGATGATATTTGTATTATGTACACATATTCATGGGTGATATTTGCCTCAAACCATATAAAAAGATTACACTATTTTTTAAGTGTGTATTCGATTCTATTTGATTGTCACTCCAGTGTTTGTTTAATACGTTTATTGTTTTGTTGTGGTTTTTTTTGCCAGTGGCATACATTACTGAACTAACGATGTTTATTACATGCTTTTATTATAACGTTATAAAGTTATTTAGGGAACTAAAACAAACATTTGTCATGTCTGATCATCTTATGATATTTGTAAATAAGAAGCGCAGTGTAGCGATTACTTATTATTTTTATCATAAAAGAGATTAAATTGACAACACTGACCACCAGAGCTGCGTTCAGTAACCTTATATCTGTATATCTTTAATGCATTGGAAATGTAAAGAAGAGTATCTTGATAAATAATGTATATGATGTAACAATAAATTACACTGTGAATTGTACTTATTACAGCAAGTGATCCGCATCTGAACAAACAATATACAGAACTTGGACTACCTCGGCGCTGTTCCTCAATTTATGTGAAATCACGCGGTAAACAATTCTCGGATATATGTGTTACAATTACAGTGAACACGTATTTCAGTTGATTTGTGTATAAACGCTATATAAAAAATATATACTAAAACGCAAAAACAGAAACAGTATATTATTATTATGTACGTTGGACTTTGGTTTATTTTTAGGGTGTGTGTAGGGGTGGGGGGATGTACTTTAGAAGCTGATTATAACGCAAATCGAAAACATTCGATATTTTATGGGCTAATTAGTCTATACATGAGATTAGAAAATTTTATATGCAGATTTGTGAACATTTTATGTTTTAGTTTAAAAATATCCTCATATATACAGTTGCGTTTCTTTTGCATTAAAGTATATACTATTCATTATATCAGTAGCGTTTAACTACTGAACACATTCCTGGACTAAGCAGACGTTAACGGTACCTGTGTAGGCAGGCAGACTCTGGCCAATCAATACGGGTAACCATTCATACACAATGACGTTCTGAAACAAACAAAAATGGAGGAATATGTATACGTATATATATATACAAAGGGGAATAGAAATACACCGATTAGTGACTTAATTACATGTTTATAAATGATATACTATCATAGGTAGTTCAAATAACCAATATTGCCTATAATACATGTACAAGCAAAACGCTACAAGAGGCCCATGACCTCCATATCGCTCTACTATTCATTCTGAGCAAAAGTTACAGTAAGTTCAAGAAATTGACTGACATTTAATGATCATTAACATAATTATTATTTAACAAGTTTGACTGGTTTTGAATAAAACCTGGATGTTCTAGCGTTTTTTACAGAGCAGAAATCATTTATTGTGGTATTTTTTCAGATTTTGACCTGATTTACCTTGGAACAAATCCCAATCTTCATTTTATTGTTTGTGGCCTATTATTCATAAAAATGTTATAAAAACTTCTTAAAGGAAAATAAAACTACTTAGAATAACATTTTTCCTTTTCGGTAACAGTTACATTAGAAAATACCCCAGTTTACCTATATCCAATACCATGCCCGACCCGTTATTGTCTCAAAAACAACACTCAGCATTGATTCTACCCAGGAAGCGAGCTTGAGAGCCATTCTTATAAGCCATACAATTACTTCACAATTGAGCTAAAGTAAATTAATATAAACTGATCCAAATAATCCATTATTTTCATGTAAGTTCTCGTTGGAGCCGTTATACATACAATTTCATCAATATATTGTAAATGAAACGAAATGTATTGAGCGGAGACCCATTTCATATTGTTTATCAATCTGAGGGCAATAACTCTTGTTTTTGATTTGATCGAAATGTATCAAAACTTCGCGTGAGCTATTGTTATACCACACACATTCGGACCAAGTTTGTTCATAAACCAATAAAAAAATCAACAATGTTCAATCAACCTATATTTACTGGCTCACAACTCGTCTGAGTGTCCATGCTCAAGCATATTCAGCCCGGCTTTGGTTACAATCTTACAACAGGTGCTACAGCTTACAGACAGATTATTGTTGTATTAATCAATCAAGAACTACCTTAGCCTGATATAAGTGTTGCAAAGACTCTGCCGAGCTTTTATGGACAATAACATTTTGAGCAAATGTGGTCAACATCAAACGAAATTTACAGGTGTTACAGCTTGCAGGCAAATATTATCATTTATAATCAATCAAATGGAAGTCTAGTCTTATATAGGCGATTCAAAAATCCTGCCAAGATTTTGTGGTTAATACGATTCTGAACAGGTCTGGTCACAATTCAATAAACACTAAACGTGTTAAAGCATTTACAAGGCAAAAAATGCATTACCAAGTTTGGCCAGTAATCGATGAAAACTTAGGATGGTACAATGTTTACAAAAAAACGGACGACATGCAAATGCCGTGCCAGTAGAGCTAAAAATGAAAGAATGGTTATAAATAATTTACTTTATACATATTATTTACTTTACATACATTTCTTGAAAACTCTTTGAAAGGAGAAGAGAAAAATGAATACCAAAAAACATCACTAACTATCTTTTTTTTTAAAGATGTCGCCGGTCCCGATTAGCTCAGTCGGTAACGCGTCTGACTATCAATCCAGGGATTGTGAGTTCGAATCCCCGCCCGGCAACAGTCTCCGTGATGATTGATATACGAAATTGCGTCTCGTTATCATTCGTCTCTCACCGCTGATTTAAGTGGGAATGTTATCAGTTACTTGCGGAGATGGGGTGTGCTCGAGTACTGGTTAACCTATCAGGTTCCCCTGAAACAATGGTTAGGTTAACTGATTGTCTGTTAGCCCTTGATGGCATAAAATGACGCTAAATATTCAATCAATCAATCATTTAAATATGCCAGCTTGTTTCTTTACCTGCAGAGTAGCTATGACCCAGTGGCGGGTCCGGGAAAATGTTTCGTCGAATCCATGCGGCTCATCCGCATTTAGACGGTTCACCAAGTAATTATGCCATCGAAAAAATAGAACGCTTAGCGAGAGCAGGGCGGGGTTCTCCTGCACGTGCTTGTCACCAAGCTCTGTAAAATAATTATATTTAGATTACATTTGAAATGTTTAATATATAAATGCAGTTAACTCACTATATAAAAAGGCATCTGCAACCTCGTGCAAAATTAATAGTTCAGCTGGGTAACCAACATGAAAGCAGATAAAAAAAAGTTTGAATGGGGTTTAACGGCATTTTCAACACATTTCAGGTTATATATGGCATATCCAGTTTTACTGGTGGAGGAAGACCTCAGACTGAGTCAGGTTATATATGGCATATCCAGTTTTACACGTGGAGGAAGACCTCAGACTGAGTCAGACTGAGTAGAACCATTGTCCTTCCACATGTAACTGGAAACTTTCCAACATAAAGTTTTTGGAGCGAGCGGGACTCGAACCTACGTCCTTAGCGGTGAGAGGTAAGTGACCTTGAGACCCACAGAGGACCCGATAGTAGATAAAGTAGATAGAAGATACAGTAAAACTTCAATAGTTCGAACCTGACACGGGACTGGACAAAATAATTCGAGATAAAGGTTATACGAGTCAAGTATTGTTCAACATCATACCATACAAGTATATACATCATCGAAATACGAATTCGGTCGGGACCAGATAAGTTGTTCAAGCTATATGAGGTGTTCCAGCCATCTTTGTTTGAGCCAACGAAGTTCTACTGTATATACAATGTTTACCGAATCAAAGTTAAACACGTTTCATGAGACAAACATGAACCGTTTCAATGACAACCTTGTTACACGTGACAAAATAAATGTCTTGCCCAAGGTCACTCTGATGGTGTTCATTACAATCTTAAGCCGTATAGTCAGTTCAAAAATTTAATTAAAGAGTCTCAGATAAAGAGGCAACAAATATGTCAGTTAAAGTAGAAAAAACATGTTGTTTGAGAATTATTTCGAAAAAAAAACACTAGTCTCAGTAATTGCTATTTTATTTATGAATAAATGTATAAGTAATCCATACATAGTTAAGTAAACTTACTCCAGTACTCCAGTTGGTCATGGACTTTATGTTCCACGGGGTCTGGGTTGGCCGTAAATGGCAAACCAATCTTGTTTTTAGCCGGATATTTTGACCAAGCATCACCAGCGTCCAGTCTAGGTGATTTATTCTCTTGTAGATAAAGCGCTCGTACCAAACTGTTTCCATACACGAAACTGCCGTCAATAAAGCTGGTCGCCTTGTTCACCTGGAGCAGAGGTAACTTATACAATAAAGATTTTACCAATGCACGAAACCATTCGGCGTAGAAACATTTTTGTTTTAACCCATCCACTTTCAATTAAACTAAGAGGTCCATATAGGCCATAGTTGTTAACATGATTTCATATTTCACTTCTTTTTCATACTTTTGATTTTCGCCTCTCCGAAACGTTTACACTATTCTTCAGTTTCCACATGTGGATCTAAGACTTCTAACCATATTTACATTTTGGTTTATGCTATTCACTTACATTTAAATCAAGAGGCCAAATACAAATGGGCTCAAGTTGCTCAACTGATTTATTATTTCAGTTCTTTCCAAACTGGTATTTTGAAAGGGAAATGCCTTAAGAACTTTAAGGTCGCTACTCAAAGGGATCGTTTAAACAATGAATGAATCATTTTGGCCCATCAGTTCTTGAGTAGGGTGTTTTTGTAATTCTTTCTTTGGGTCACCTGCTAATCTCTTTAATGTGTATTAAGTCCTTTTTAAAAAGTCCCAGTTTTAACCAACTGTTAAGACTAGATGATACTCTGGAAATCAGATGATTGAAATAATGCTTAAAACAGATGAGTCTTTATCTAAATCTTGAAAAAAAAACAATGATTAGCTCTTGGAGCGAGACCAAATTTGACACCAGGGCGATCACTAAATCTCACATATAGACTTCACTCAGGTGAGCTTAAAACAAAACAAGAACGAAAGTGTAACAGTTACAGGCAATACCATTATATAATATAACAAAAACAGTTTTACCTGCTTTCGCGGCACATTTGGTGACTGGCCAGTGTGTTTGTCATATGCAATTCTTTCATAAGGCAGATATTGCGTTCCTTGACAATCCTTGTCAAATTCTGGGTCACATTTCGGTACCGGTATCTTAAGTAGTTCTACAGGACACGTTGTGTCATCTGTATCTATCAGCTCCAACGCAACTAACTGACCTACAACATCAAATTAAACCCATCCAATTGGAAACAATCTGAACATAAACGTAAACTTTCTAGATGGAACGTTTATTGGATCAGTATGGCCGGGTATATACATAGGCAGTTCAGACTTTCGTGATTCTGATATGAAAGGTTACACATTTGTGTATCACGTGACAGTTATCACGTCACTTACGGAAATAGATCTGAACATAAACGTAAACTTTCTAGATGGAACGTTTATTGGATCAGTATGGCCGGGTATATACATAGGCAGTTCAGACTTTCGTGATTCTGATATGAAAGGTTACACATATGTGTATCACGTGACAGTTATCACGTCACTTACGGAAATAGAGAAGACATAGAAAGAAAAGGAAAACTACAAAAAAAGAAACATCAACATGCTTAAAATTAATGTTAATAAGGACTATTAAATTTTGACATTCACATACATGCAGTACGTGTAACTGTTTGTTTGGCTCCCTATTTTAGTGTGTTATTTGGGCTTTGTCTTTCGATATTCAATTCAAAACTGACCATTACCCTAACTTTATGTACTTCCAGTATTGGAGAGTTACATATTCAGATATCGACGGTCTAAAAGTGAATATCAAACTTGTAGCTGCCTGCATTTCCTGTTCCCGAAAACAGTTAATTTTATATTTGTATCCAAGTGTATAACTCTTCAATATTTGAGGCTAGTCTATCCCAGAACCTGATATCTCCCGAATCAGGTCTATCAACCACCAATGAAAAAAGAAGGGAATTCTATGCCTGTCCCACAATTCATTGCAATTGAACGCTAACTAAACTGTGACGTCATTAAAACTTTCCCTGAAGCAATTGACTAATCAGAACGCTCGGTACATTGAGGCGAGACGGCTATGTTTAGGGTAATTTTTATTTATGTTGATATCGAAAACGAAACACAAATATCATATCAACTGCAATCTGCCGTTTCAGAGAAGTAATCGATACATTGTAACATAAATATTATGTAATAATGTATCTATCATTAACTTAATTACTGGCATAACGCATTGCACAATATATGAGAGATGAATATTCACTTTAAATGAATGTTGATACTTACCGAAGAAAGCGAACATTGCAGTTAAATTTCTCTGACTCGGCGTATGAGACTGGTTAGCTTGTTTCCGAAACAGTTCCTGGCTGATAAAACGTGGGCTTGGACGACTTCTGCCAGAAAGTTTGTACGTAAAGTCTGAATAATCCGTTGTTATGTTCTGCTTCAATGGTTTACCTGTAATTAATTGAATGATGATTTCTTTTCCTACATATATATAAGGTTTTACACGTATACTGTCCCGTAACCTGTTTTCGATCACAACCTGAATTCGATCACTTCCGAGAATTATTAATATTGCGCACGCGAATTTCAATTTCCTGCAGAATTAGCAATACTGTATTTACAAATAGTATCCACTTGGTCACTGATTGCATTAAAAATATAAACAAAATAATGCTTCCGATACGAATAAGAAAATCATTTTATGATACAGACTTGAAAAAAATGTATGTCTAACTATGTCCATTTTTCAGTTTATATAAAACCTTGACAAAAGTTATATTTGATCACAAATATCAATTGCAACCCTGTCTGCTGAAAACTGATGTAATACAGGTCAAGGTCAAATGTTATAAACCATTTACGCTTACATATGTCAGAAATTGCTGTCGGCTATCATCATTGAGAAGATCTTTTTGATTGGCTGAAAAGAGTGTAGGGATGTTCAGGGCATATACTTTTAGCTTATTTCTGGTTGGATTAAAATGTCAAACTGGCAAATGTTCACAATGAAACATAAGTTTATAATGTTTGCGTTATTAAAAAATTAAGAATATGTTTCTGTGGCTGACTAAACTCATTTTATTAAGAAAACTGTATGGAAAGTTAAATTGGTGAAATTTAGTTTTTTTTATTTTGAGTCTAGGATAGTACAATATGATGTAGGACATTTTGGTCCGCGAATGGTAATAATAATGAAAATTAGGTCAAGCGTTATAATGTAAGTCTATGGAAAACGCAATGGTGGTAGCTGACCAAAACGTCCTACATCATATCAAAATACTATCCTAGACTCAAACTGAAATGTCTTAATTGCTTACTACAGCACAAAATAGAGGTTAATTGTGAAAAATTGACATACATATGGCATGACATGCTGATTTTGAGTGGATAAAGATAAAAAAAAAATTGTCTATGTTGGCACATTTTAAGCATACAGTTCAAATTCAGTACATAAGTACTTTGTTTCAAAATCAGTACGTTAGATTTAAGGTAAATGGATGTATATTTGAGTTGTGTTTGGTTAAGTAGATTTAAGGTAAATGGCTGTATGTTTGAGTTGTGTTTGGTATGTTAGATTTAAGGTAAATGGATGTATATTTGAGTTGTGTTTGGTAAAGCAGATTTTAGGTAAATAGCTGTATGTTTGAGTTGTGTTTGGTTAAGTAGATTTTAGGTAAATGGCTGTATGTTTGAGTTGTGTTTGATTAAGCAGATTTTAGGTAAATGGCTGTATGTTTGATTTGTGTTTGGTATGTCATATTTTAGGTAAATGGCTGTATGTTTGAGTTGTGTTTGGTATGTGATATTTTGGGTAAATGGATGTATATTTGAGTTGTGTTCGGTATGTCATATTTTAGGTAAATGGCTGTATGTTTGAGTTGTGTCTGGTTAAGTAGATGTGGTTTCAGGTGCATGGTTGTGTATTTGTGTTGTATTTGGTCATGTACGTGTAATTTTAGATGACTGGTTGGGTGTTTGTGTTGTGTTTGGTCATGTACGTGTAATTTTATATGACTGGTTGGGTGTTTGTGTTGTGTTTGGTCATGTACGTGTACTTTTATATGACTGGTTGAGTGTTTGTGTTGTATTTGGTCATGTACGTGTAATTTTAGATGACTGATTGTGTGTTTGTGTTGTGTTTGGTTATGTACGTGTAATTTTAGATGACTGGTTGTGTTTTTGTGTTGTGTTTGGTTATGTACGTGTAATTCTAGATGACTGGTTGGGTGTTTGTGTTATGTTTGGTCATATACGTGTAATTTTAGATGACTGGTTGTGTGTTGGTTTTAGTCATGTACGTGTAATTTTAGATGACTTGTTGTGTGTTGGTTTTGGTCATGTACGTGTAATTTTAGATGACTTGTTGGGTGTTTGTGTTATGTTTGGTCATGTACGTGTAATTTTAGATGACTGGTTGTGTGTTGCTTTTGGTCATGTACGTGTAATTTTAGATGACTTGTTGGGTGTTTGTGTTGTGTTTGGTCATGTACGTGCAGTTTTAGATGACTTGTTGTGTATTTGTGTTGGTTTTGGTCATGTACGTGTAAATTTAGATGACTGGTTGTGTATTTGTGTTGGTTTTGGTCATGTTTGTGTAACTTTAGATGACTGGTTGTGTATTTGTGTTGGTTTTGGTCATGTACGTGTAATTTTAGATGACTGGTTGGGTGTTTGTGTTGTGTTTGGTCATGTACGTGCAATTTTAGATGACTGGTTTTGTATTTGTGTTGGTTTTGGTCATGTACGTGTAATTATAGATGACTGGTTGTGTATTTGTGTTGGTTTTGGTCATGTATGTGTAATTCTAGACGACTGGTTGTGTGTTGGTTTTGGTCATGTACGTGTACTTCTAGATGACTGGTTGGGTGTTTGTGTTGTGTTTTGGTCATGTACGTGCAATTTTAGATGACTGGTTGTGTATTTGTGATGGTTTTGGTCATGTACGTGTAATTCTTGATGACTGGTTGTGTGTTGGTTTTGGTCATGTACGTGTAATTCTAGATGACTGGTTGGGTATTTGTGTTGTGTTTTGGTCAAATACGTGTAATTCTAGATGACTTGTTGGGTGTTTATGTTGTGTTTGGTCATGTACGTGCAATTTTAGATGACTGGTTGTGTATTTGTGTTGGTTTTGGTCATGTACGTGTAATTCTAGATGACTGGTTGTGTATTTGTGTTGGGTTTGGTCATGTACGTGTAATTCTAGATGACTGGTTGGGTGTTTGTGTTGTGTTTGGTCATGTACGTGTAATTCTAGATAACTGGTTGGTTGTTTATGTTGTGTTTGGTCATGAACGTGTAATTCTAGATGACTGATTGGGTGTTTGTGTTGTGATTGGTCATGTACGTGCAATTTTAGATGACTGGTTGTGTATTTGTGTTGGTTTTGGTCATGTACGTGTAATTTAAGATGACTGGTAGGTGTTTGTGTAGTGTTTGGTCATGTACGTGTAATTCTAGATGACTGGTTGTGTATTTGTGTTGGTTTTAGTCATGTACGTATAATTTAAGATGACTGGTTGGGTGTTTGTGTTGTGTTTGGTCATGTACGTGTTATTCTAGATGACTGGTTGTGTATTTGTGTTGGTTTTGGTCATGCACGTGTAATTTAAGATGACTGGTTGGGTGTTTGTGTTGTGTTAGGTCATGTACGTGTAATTCTAGATGACTGGTTGTGTATTTTTGTTGGTTTTGGTCATGTACGTGTAATTTAAGACGACTGGTTGTGTGTTTGTGTTGGTTTTGGTCATGTACGTGTAATTTCAGATGATTGGTTGGGTGTTTGTGTCGTGTTTGGTCATGTACGTGTAATTTTAGATGACTGGTTGTGTATTTGTGTTGGTTTTTGTCATGTACGTGTAATTCTAGATGACTAGTTGTATATTTATGTTGTTTTTGGTCATGTATGTCTAATTCTAGATGACTGGTTGTGTGTTTGTGCTGTATTTGACCAAGTATGTATCGTTTACGATGAATGGTTGTATGTTCGTGTTGTGTTTGGTCATGTACGTGTAATTTTAGATGACTGGTTGTGTGTTTGTGCTGTATTTGGTCAAGTATGTATCGTTTACGATGAATGGTTGTATGTTGGTGTTGTGTTTGGTCATGTACGTGTTATTTTAGATGAATGGTTGCGTGTTTGTGCTGTATTTGGTCAAGTATGTATGGTTTAAGATGAATGGTTGTATGTTTGTGTTGTATTTGGTCATGTAAGTGTAATTTTAAAACACTGGTTGTGTGTTTGTGTTGTTGTGCTTGGTCAATTATGTGTATATTAAGGTACATGGTTGTGTGTTTGTGTTGTGTTTGGTCAAGTATGTATGATTTAAGGTGAATGGGTGTATGTTTGTGTTGTGTTTGGTCATGTACGTGTAATTTAAGATGATTGGCTGTGTGTCTGTGTTGTGTTTGGTCAAGTATGTATGTATGGTTTCAGATGAATGGCTGTCCATTTGTGTTGTTATGTGTGGTCAAGTATGTGTAGATTCAGGTCCATGGTTGTTTGTTTGTTTTGTGTTTGGTCAAGTACGTATGGTTTCAGATGAAAAGTTGCCTGTTTGTGTTGTTTTTGGAAAAGTATGTGTGGTTTCAGATGCATGGTTGTCTGTTTGTGTTGTGTTTGGTCATGAATGCATTGTTTCAGATGAATGGCTGTCTATTTGTATTATGTTTGGTAAATATGTGTATATTCAGATGCATGGTTGTGTGTTTTTGTTGTGTTTGGTCAAGTATGTGTGGTTTCAGATGAGTGGTTGTCTGTTTGTGTTGTGTTTGGCCATGTATGTGTGGTTTCAGATGCATGGTTGTCAGGGTTTTTTGTGTTTGGTCATGTATGTGTGTTTTCAGATGCATTGTTGTATAACTGAGTTGTGTTTGATCAAGTATGCATGGTATCAAATCAATGGTGTCTGTATATGTTGAGCATGGTGAAGTATGTGTAGACTCAGGTGAATGGTTGTGTGTTTGTATTGTGTTTGATCAAGTTTGTGTGGCGATATGTTAAAATGCTTCTTCGCTGCGTGTTATTCGGTTATTTTGTATTCTGAACAGACATCATGTGATGTATATCGCATCGCCCAAACAATTCAATTTAAAACAGACATCTTGGTATCCATGGCAAACTGATTTTTTTTGTCAGGAATGTATTGTATAATCAAAGAGGCTCAGGTCAAAATTAGAAAAAAAAATATTAGATCTATTTGTTCTGTAATATAAGCAAGAGTTAATTTATGTAATAATTTAAGTAATGCCATTTTACTGCGCGCTTGACGTGAGGCAGGGCGAATATTTATCGTCATTATCATTTTCTTTATCTATAATTAATGATTTACGTGTCGTGGTTTAAATTGTCTGGACATTAATTTGTTCAAAGCATTCATGCTATTACATGCTATTGATATCGTTTCATTTTTTGAACAAGGGATGAATTGAAGCGAGGCCTAAAGTAAGTGACTTGATATTGTTACGAATGGAAGAATGGAAAAACAAAAAATATTATTTGCAGAAAAGGCGGCAATTTACCACGAAATATATATATTACGTGTAATACCGTTGTTTGTGATATTGTTAATAGGTTAGATACCGTTGTTTCAATAGGTTCTTTTACGGAAGTCGTTAATACCCTTTCAGACCAAGCACACATGACTATTTTAAAACTAATATATAATTATACGAATCTGCATTCATATAACCGAAGTACAGGGTATATTATTTCGATAAGTTACTGATACTAATCTTGAATTACGGCAGTGAATTTAATAATAGTTTAGCTGTTGAAAGAATATTATAACAGTTCTAATGGTTGTCAGAAAAGCAACTCAGAATAGTTTTTGTGTATGGTGATTTTGGTAGCATATCTCTATTTTGTCAACGATATGTGAATATTGTTTAATTATCTTTTAAAAAAAAAAATGCAAAACAATTGCAAACGAATCAAAATATATCAAATTTGTTTATACAGGGTTTTAACTGATCTTTGTTGAACAATCTTTTATCAAAGGACCAGGTTTAAGAAGCCCCAATATCGGCACGGTATAATGCAATTCTCCCATTTCTGCTTATAGAAGATACAGGTTTTTCCCACGGAGCAAAACACATGGCAGACGAAAATCTGTGACTAAGTCATGTTGTGTAATATATTTACTTATCAAAAAAGTCGTAATCATATATATTTTCATTTTCATGTCTATGAAACTATTTTAAAACTTGATTTTGTTGTAGGAAAACGTAATGACGTCAACGTATATATTTATGACGTCATGTTTACATGCAAGAACAAGATCAGGGTAGGCATTAATAATAATAATAATAATAAGCGAAACGTATATCATTGAAAAACAAAATTAACATTTTTAAAATAATAAAATAAAAAACATACAATTTTGCACACAAAAAAATAATGTTTAATTTTATTGCATTATTACAGGGACATTTTAAGGCGGTCTGCGAACCTAGTATTTTTAACAGTAAAATAACAAATAAGTAATCAAGTTATTCGAAACGGGTACGGTCGTTTTATTGAGTTAACACCTGAAGTCATTAACAATCATAAGATTTCAAATTAAGATTTCAGCAGTATATAAATTGTATCAAATTATTGTATAAGCTGTTTGCATGCGCACATACAATGGACCACTTTCTCCGTTTTCACTTTGACTGTAATTTGATATATCTGATACCATTAATTCTTTACATCAATATCGTAACCATTATAGTATAACTGTATCACTGTTAGACACTCATATTGGATACGCCACATAAAACAACCTCTATTAAATTTATTAAAGAACTTACATGGTTATCATTTCCTGACAGATTAAAATATCATATTGGCATTTATGTATTTAAAGCAATCAATCGATTTCAAACAAGGACACTGTGCATCTAAAGGCTAAAGCTGAACTTCTCAAACGTGCATTTTCTTATTCTGATATGATAGTCTGGAACAATATACCTTCATCAATCAGAAAACTGAATAACTTTTAACTATGTGTACAAAGAATTTCTGATGAATAAAACATCTTTCGCATGCAAATAAAATAAAGTACACTGTCATTGTTTACATTGTATTGACTTTAGCAGGTATCTGCTCCAAACATTATTTATGTAAAGCGTTGTTATCTTGATATTAGTGAAACAATTTATATTGTATATACAACTTAATGAGTTTACCCTCTCTAAATAAAGACAGTATTAATATTATTATTATTATTATTATTATTAATATTATTATTATTATTATTGCCTAATATGTACATTTGGATATGCTATGTACCAGACAGTCCTGTGTGTCTGTAAGATATAAGAAATAAACTATGTTACATAAAACAATACATGAACTACATGTAATGACAAGAGCTGGACATATTATAACATATGACCATATAGCTAAATGTAATTTACAATCTATCTGGCCATTTTCCGCTATATGTTAATGTAGTATATTATGACATTTACATCTGTTTAGGAATGCTCGCCTGTTTAGACTGTAAATTATATCTCGTACAAAGGATGATAATTAAGTTAAATATATTACATATATATACTGACAACGTACAAGCATATCCGATATCCCATCATGGAGCGAAAAATACTTATGCATCTAACGTAACAGAAAAACAGATAATAACTATGCAGGTTTCTGTTAAATGAGAAGTGACTACTTTTTTGTTTGTAAGTTGTTCGTTCACTTAGTTTATATAGTAGTTATATAACCATAATATCTCGGACAAGATCTTGAATGGGCTAACTCGGATTATGAATGACAAAGATAAAGCCCTTTAAACATTAAACATGCACTATTTGACAGTTTGTGCACTCTAGCACACGCATTTTTTTATTTGATCCGCACCGAATTTACACAGTAGTTATATAATCAGACTATCTAGGACAAGTTCTTGAACCGGACAAATCGAAATATCAATGTCGGAGTTATGGCTCTTTAAAAATCAAAATATGCAATATTTGAAATTGCGTGCACTCGAGCACCCTCATTTTTCATTTGATCCTCATTAAATTTGCACAGTAGTTATATAACTATAATATCTCGGAGGATATTCTTAAACTGACCAAATCTAAATATTTATGTCAGAGTTATGGCCTTGAATTGTCAAAAAACTGCACTATTTGAACTTGTGTGCTATGCATCTGCATTTTTATTTAATTTTCACAAAACTTACAAAGCAGTCATAAAACCATATTATCTTGGACACGTTCTTACATTGGCCATATCGAGTAATTAATAGCTGAGTTGTGGCTCTTAAATCGTCAAAAATTGCATTAGTTGACCTTGTGTGCATTCTAGTACTCGCAGCTTTCACTTGATGTCCACCAAATGTACACAGTAGTAATACAACCATAATATCTTCGACAAGTTCTAGAACTGGTTAAATTGGATAATCAGTGCTGGTGTATATTCACATATCATACATTCAAATGGAAGTCAATAAACTCACGTGGAAGTATTTTATTTACAATTTAAGTAACAAAGTATGTCAAGAATAGTATTGACAATCTTATTCGTTAATTATTCATTCACGTCCTATATTTTCTAAATGCGCAAGTTTATTGTATTGGTTTGCTTTCATTAATATTCTTATTTTATTGTTAGACTACTTGGCTATCGGCAATACTATTTTGGTAGGCACTCTATCCTTAGGTTTCTAGAATATGGGCATAATACAATAAAATGGTATTCGTCTTCTACCATATTCATTTGACAAAATATGTATTTGCGAGATTTTAATTACTTTCCTACCGTCCGTATTCAATAGCTAGATTTTGTGCCGAGTATCTAAGTCTTATTTGTACAATACAGTATGTTTTTGTATTTTTACACACTGTAAATAATACTCGAATTCAAAAGTATTTCAATATTTTTATTAGATTTCAGTTTTGATAATTGTGAGTACCATTGTTGAAGGTATTGGTTATTTCTATTGATAATTGTGAGTACCATTGTTGAAGGTATTGGTTATTTCTATTGATAACTCTGAGTACCATTGTTGAAGGTATTGGTTATTTCTATTGATAATTGTGAGTACCATTATTGAAGGTATTGGTTATTTCTATTGGTAATTGTAACTTTGTGATCTTATTATATTCCACGTATAGCTAAAACAGAGATCATTCAGCATATTTCTACAATCCAAGTATACCGTAATATCTGATTCATCCATATATGTTTCATTAATTAGTGTGTACCGGAGCTTTATGGAACAACCATAAGGACGCCCCATAGTTTAAAATTGACAATGCCATACTGTCCTACAGTTTTCTGAGTAGAAGTACTGTCTTTAATAAGAATAAGCTTGTCAACCTACCAGTTAGTGCGCTTTTTAATGTGTGAATGCATTCCTGCTATGAAAAAAAACTTAATAAGATTATAAAGATTATATGTGGTAATATTTTAACGAAGAAATCTTAGACCCTATTTTACATAGATCAAAGAGCAATGATACTAGTATTCTACGTTAGTATTGCTAATTATTGTTATGGGCAGATATTACTTGGATTTTGCCAGGTCATATATAGATATTTTATTCAGTATCAGTATACTTGTTGTAGTACAGCCATACATGTGTTGTCAATGGCGAGATCAATGCATGATACAAATAGTACAGCGATAATTCGTCTTGGGTTTCTTTTAGTACAAAAGTAATGTCAAGGTATCATGCAATATCACTGATACATATTCTGTTTTAATTTAATCAGTCCTACAAATTTGTTCACCTGTCATAATATTATATATCATCTATCTAATATCTATTTAGTATAATACGATGTATATCTTAGTAAAGAGAAATAAATAATCTGCTCACGAACGTTACACATTTACGTGAATTTTCATCGCCTTTTAAGAATTTATAACCATTGATACCACACTTACACGTGAATAAATCATGTTTTTTTAATGATCAGTAAATTAGTTGCTTCGGTGACAGAAATTATCGTGAAATTTCCGATGATATTCGCGCATTCATTCGTATATATTCCCATTTCCGGCATTCTTTGGTATTAAACATATTTTTTCATTGTTTATGGGTGTTTTTTCTTTGTTGTAAATACATCAACGTGCCACAATGAATAATTTTAAAATTATTTATTAGGGTTTGAAATAAGGTGATTTTTTGGATTACGTGGCATGAAGTATTAATGATAACAAAAAACTTTAATGATAACAATGTCTTTTTTGTTGTATTAAAATGATATAATCTACTGGTCATGCCGCTTTAGATATGTATACATTTAAATTCCTATAAAATGTGACATTTTTCAAAAAGGCGAATATGTTTTTAAAAAAAAGAATCAGACAACAAAAGTGTATGCTATCCATTGTGTAAAATTGTATTATAATGTTGATTAAAGACACTGATTTGCATGTTAATGGATTTTTAATTAATAAAATACATTTAGATTGGGTATGCTGTTAACTTTTCATTTCAAATTAGTTAGATAATTTTGTTTATTTACACATGACTTGGTATGATATGTTAGACTGGTGAGTATCATTGTAATATTTTAATGTTGGAATTGTTTAAACACATAATCTTATACTTTAAACATATCTATAAATCAAGTATAATGAGACACTTTTCAACTAATGTTGGTAAAACTAGTGGCCCAACACTTTTTCTTAAACGAATGCATATTATGTTAAAAACAATAAAGTATGTTTAAACTAAAAATACACTATATAATTTGGAAAACGACTGGTTCTGAACTCTTTTTTTTTTCTAAAATAAAATAGCAGACTGTCTGAAACGACCATTCAACAAAAGTAATGCTGAAAATTATGACACATGTTGAACTGAGATGCTGTGTTACTACGTGTTGAAGTGTATTGTATCATTTATTGTTTCTTTCAAGTTTACTGTCATGCCTTAGTGCACATCTACGTTTACGTAAATCATTACCTGCGCTGCCTTGGCTAGGAATTATCAAGTTGTTGAAATACCCATCATATCTCTGTTGAGAAAATCCCTCTACTGTAAATATACAATAAATACATAGATCAGTAAAACGAAGTGAAACATCTCAAAACATTCTATATCAGATAGACACGGATATTATACATTATATTCATAGTCTTGTGTACCATGTTGATATTTTTAATTGGTTTTATGATTATATAATATTTTCATTCCAGAATTAAGGTAATAAATACTAATATAATATATTAACATTGTCTCTTGGTCATTGTAAATCCTCTAATAGTAATATAAGGCTTTTGCCCTTTTGCCCTTTTTCAATGTAAATGTTCATTGTTCCTTGGTTAGTGTTAAGGTATAGTTGTCATTGTAAAAGTGTTAAGAAAACCTTGTCATTGTAAAGGGTGTATTGGTCAATGTAAATGTTCATTAGTCCTTGATTAGTGTTAAGGTATAGTTGTCATGGTAAAAGTGTTAAGAGAACCTTGTCATTGTAAAGGGTGTATTGGTCAATATAAATGGTCTTTTTTCTTTAGTAAGTGATAAGGTACAGTTGTCATTGTAAAAGTGTTAAGTGTACCTTGTCATTGTAAAGGGTGTATTGGTCAATGTAAATGTTCATTGTTCCTTGGTTAGTGTTATGGTACAGTTGTCATTGTAAAAGTGTTAAGAGTACCTTGTCATTGTAAAGGGTGTATTGTTCAATGTAAATGGTCATTGTTCCTTGGTTAGTGTTAACGTATAGTTGTCATTGTAAAAGTGTTAAGAGTACCTTGTCATTGTAAAGGATGTATTGGTCAATGTAAATGGTCATTGTTCCTTGGTTAGTATTAAGGTATAGTTGTCATTGTAAAAGTATTGAGCACCTTGTCATTGTAAAGGGTGTATTGGTCAATGTAAATTGTCATTGTTCCTTGGTTATTGTTAAGGTATAGATGTCATTGTAAAAGTGTTAAGTGTACCTTGCATTGTAAAGTGTGTACTGGTCAATGTAAATGGTCATTGTTCTATGGTTAGTGTTAAGGTATAGATGTCATTGTAAAAGTGTTAAGTGTAGCTTGTCATTGTAAAGGGTGTATTGGTCAATGTAAATGGTCATTGTTCTTTGATTAGTGTTAAGGTACAGTTGTCATTGTAAAAGTGTTAAGAGTACCTTGACATTGTAAAGGGTGTATTGGTCAATGTAAATGGTCACTGTTCCTTGGTAAGTGTTAAGGTATAGTTGTCATTGTAAAAGTGTTAAGAGTACCTTGTCATTGTAAAGGGTGTATTGGTCAATGTAAATGGTCATTGTTCCTTGATTAGTGTTAAGGTACAGTTGTCATTGTAAAAGTGTTAAGTGTACCTTGCATTGTAAAGTGTGTACTGGTCAATGTAAATGGTCATTGTTCCTTGGTTAGTGTTAAGGTATAGATGTCATTGTAAAAGTGTTAAGTGTACCTTGTCATTGTAAAGGGTGTATTTGTCAACGTAAATGGTCATTGTTCCTTGATTAGTGTTAACGTATAGTTGCCATTGTAAAAGTGTTAAGAGTACCTTGTCGTTGTAAAAGGTGTATTGGTCAATGTAAATGTTCATTGTTCCTTGGTTAGTGTTAAGGTATAGTGGTCATTCTAAAAGGTATTCGGAGTACCTTGTCATTGTAAAGGGTGTATTTGTCAATGTAAATGTTCATTGTTCCTTGGTTAGTGTTAAGGTATAGTTGTCATTGTAAAAGTGTTAAGAGTACCTTGTCAATGTAAAGTGTGTACTGGTCATTGTAAATGGCCATTGTTCCTTGATTAGTGTTAATGTATAGATGTCTTTGTAAAAGTGTTAAGTGTACCTTGTCATTGTAAAACGTGTACTGGTCAATGTAAATGTTCATTATTCCTTGGTAAGTGTTTAGGTAAAGTTGTCATTGTAAAAGTGTTAAGTGTACCTTGTCACTGTAAAGGGTGTATTGGTCAATGTAAATGGTCATTGTTCCTTGGTTAGTGTTAAGGTACAGTTGTCATTGTAAAAGAGTTAAGTGAAGCCTGTCATTGTAAAGGGTGTATTGGTAAATGTAAATTGTCATTGTTCCTTGGTTAGTGTTAAGATACAGTTGTCATTGTAAAAGTGTTAAGAGTACCTTGTCATTGTAAAGGGTGTATTGGTCAATGTAAATGGTCATTGTTCCTTGGTTAGTGTTAAGGTACAGTTGTCATTGTAAAAGTGTTAAGTGTACTTTGTCAATGTAAAGGGTGTATTGGTCAATGTAAATGGTCATTGTTCCTTGGTTAGTGTTAAGGTACAGTTGACATTGTAAAAGTGTTAAGAGTACATTGCCAATGTAAAAGGTGTATTGGTCAATGTAAATGTTCACTGTTCCTTGGTTAGTGTTTAGGTACAGTTGTCATTGTAAAAGTGTTAAGAGTACCTTGTCATTTTAAAGGGTGTATTGGTCAATGTAAATGTTCACTGTTCCTTGGTTAGTGTTAAGGTACAGTTGTCATTGTAAAAGTGTTAAGTGTACTTTGTCATTGTAAAGGGTGTATTGGTCAATGTAAATGTTCATTGTTCCTTGGTTAGTGTTAAGATACAGTTGTCATTGTAAAAGTGTTAAGAGTACCTTGTCATTGTAAAGGGTGTATCGGTCAATGTAAATGGTCATTGTTCCTTAGTTAGTGTTAAGGTACAGTTGTCATTGTAAAAGTGTTAAGTGTACTTTGTCATTATAAAGGGTGTATTGGTCAATGTAAATGGTCATTGTTCCTTGGTTAGTGTTAAGATACAGTTGTCATTGTAAAAGTGTTAAGAGTACCTTGTCATTGTAAAGGGTGTATTGGTCAATGTAAATGGTCATTGTTCCTTGGTTAGTGTTAAGGTACAGTTGTTATTGTAAAAGTGTAAAGTGTACTTTGTCATTGTAAAGGGTGTATTGGTCAATGTAAATGGTCATTGTTCCTTGGTTAGTGTTAAGGTACAGTTGACATTGTAAAAGTGTTAAGAGTACCTTGCCATTGTTAAAGGTGTATTGGTCAATGTAAATGTTCACTGTTCCTTGGTTAGTGTTTAGGTACAGTTGTCATTGTAAAAGTGTTAAGAGTACCTTGTCATGTTAAAGGGTGTATTGGTCAATGTAAATGTTCACTGTTCCTTGGTTAGTGTTAAGGTACAGTTGCCATTGTAAAAGTGTTAAGAGTACCTTGTTATTGTAAAGGGTGTGTTGGTCAAAGTAAATGTTCATTGTTCCTTGGTTAGTGTTAAGGTACAGTTGTCATTGTAAAAGTGTTAAGTGTACATTGTCATTGTAAAGGGTGTACTGGTCAATGTAAATGTTCATTGTTCCTTGGTTAGAGTTAAGGTATAGTTGTCATTGATGCATGTTAGTTATTGTCAATGGTACCTTGGTCATACTATTTGGTCACTGCTTATGGTGCATACAATATACAATACAATACAAATATTTGATTTCGTAAATAAAGACATCCGCGCAAAAATAAATATGATTATTTACAAACATTAAGTATTGTCAAAATACAAAATACAATATGGCATACAATTTATATGGAAATATTTTGTAAGGAGTCTTTTTATTATATTTGTATTTTATTTCGTAATAAAGTGGACATCTCAATTTTATCATTTGTGTTATCATATTTCAATCATTTAAAGGATAATCAGGCCATCGTAAATTGTAAATTGGTCACTGAATGGCGGATATGTCCTTATATTGTAGTAGAATAGTTACATATTTAAACAGAAGCAGTATTTAGATGATACAAATTATATTATCAAAAATACTTACTAGTTATAGTCAGCAGCAGGAGACCAGCGCCTAGATGGACAGGACCCATCGTGCACGGTGTGTTTATATTGTACAGTATAAAAGGTTAGTTCGTCAAAACTGCAAAAAGTAAAACGTGTTTATAGCATTACATCAAAGAAAACTTAATCATTTTGAAATCATTTTATTTAAACTCTCATCTCATGCTCATCTCATCTCATATTATATAATCTCGTATTACCACGTGTGGTACAGCGTACACCGGATATCGCTAGAGATCGAACAATTGGACTATTTTTATTAACAAGATAGATCGAAACTCAATTATCAGTTGTGCGTAACGACTGTTGCATTCATAATTCGCGTAACGAATAACTAATTGATGTGGCAATGCTTCGGGCTACGTGAATAGAACAAAACCTGTGTCGGTATGTTAAAACTCACGATTGACGGTCAATCTTATAATGTGATAGGTGGATGTGCACATTTCATTCAATGTCGCCGTAGTTTTAGCATTTTCAAAAATTCTTTATCATGCGATATTTTCATGTAAACACGTGGAAAGTTTCAGCATTGAACATGTCGAAATGGCCGAGAAGTTGGCCGAAAGATAGCATCGGCGGCTCCCTAGTTGTATAGTTGTAAATGTAGTCACACATGATAGAATGTGGATTGTATCACTTACTAAAATATTGATATTCATCACCAAATAACTTAAGCTATGAATGATGACATATTTGCTTTTATGGTCGCGTATTGGGTCAAGTTTGTCAAATAGTTCTACTATCTAAACAGTTATATCATCTGCAGTTAGTACTGAATCGTCGAGAGTGGCAGACCTATCAGCTACTCTTGTAGCTTGTTATTGTATTCTTAAAACTTTGAATGTCGATTATATGTTTTTATTGTTTGCTGTTCAAAAAGGTTTTCTTTATTAATGTCTCCTGCAATACTAATTTTAGAATTATATGCGGTGGCCTTTTCAATAGATATGTTTAAATCCTTCCGGTGCAATGGTCAATTTGGAGAAGGATAAACATTATAAAATAGCACTAAGGCCCCTTTATAACTAACTTTGATCCAAATAAGATTAAGTGTCGTTGTTTCAAGTTTAAAATGACGGTTTGAGATAAGCGAGTTCGAAATGTAGATAAAAAAAACACTTGAATTGGCTGTGTTATCAGTATGGTAAAAAATTTGTCCAGGATTTTCAGTTAAATATATTAAGATAAGAACGAATTCGGAGAAACAGATATCTTAAACAGGATATACAAATAGGGTCTACGTGATGTAGTTGTGTTTAAATACTCTTTTATTGACACGTACACCTGGCCAAATTATGGAAAATCTTGTTAAGAGAAAACCTCTATCTTATAAAAAAATATATTTATGAGCATCATAATCTCTTTTCATATGAACAATTTGGTTTCCGTAACTTAAGCTGTAGTGTGTGTTTTATTTTGAATTTTTTTAAATATTACCCTACTGGGCTGATAGTATAAAGATTTATAAAGTCAAATAAGACTGCATAAATGCTTGATTGTAGATTTGAAGGTTATTAAACTGAACTACGTTGAATCTTTCTTAAGCAATAGTAAGGATCGCTATAATGTAATTTTACAAAAGGAAATATACTTGTGCCAGTTTTGTTTTTGAAATTTGAACTTCAGCTTTGAAAAAGGAACATATTAGACATTAGATATAACATACTAGATGTAGCCTTCGGGAGAATGATTCAATAAATTGAAGAAATTTTGTCTGAAACACAGAAAAGTGAAAAATTTGGACACTAATCTAAAATTTCTGCTATATGTTATGACTATGAGAATAAAGCAAATAGAAATATAGATGCTTTTATGTACGGCGTTGGTAAAGAATAATTCTAATATTATTGGACCAACGTTTGAATAGTGTTTTATACTTTGGAGTTCTATATTTAAATATGTATACACTTGCTAGAAACGTTTTCAAATATGTTCAATTGAATGTGTTAATGACAGATTTCATACTTGAAGTTAATCAAGTTTCTGAAGTTGTCTAAATACCAAAGTCTTAGCGAATATCTTACCAGAGTTTACAAAGTGCTTCGTAATGAATAGATAGACATTATCTTACACATAATAGATTATTGTATTGAATGCACTACAAGAGGCCATCCGTAAAACATTGTCATCTTGAATAAGAACAAGTTTATTTTCTCAATACCGCAACATTCCCCTAATATTGTAGTTGTAATAGTACACTAGGTTATACATGCACATACATAAATAGTTCAAGAACTTATGAGACAGCTGATCATGGAAAAAACACATACCGGATCGAAAACTACAGAGCATTTAGCCAAGAGATGTTTTAAAAGCTGGTTAGATTTCGGTATTATTCATATTTACACACAAGAATAGAATACGAAATATCAAAAAAGCTAAAAACTCGATTAACGTCAACAATATAGATATGTTTCCCGCTAAAACTATTCAATTATCAAATTTTCTCATTTAGATGGGGTTGTGCTCCGAGTTACATCAATGCTTACGAAATAAACGGCAATCATTTTTTGCTCTCAATTTCCGGCCCATAAGAGGTAATATTTGTAACCTTTATACCAACTATTGACTAATGTATTCATTCCTACACGAATAAAATCCCGAGTATGACCGCTACCAAATCTGATTGGTCGGAAAACTGATAAGCGGGAAGCTCAAATATACTTAAGATATGGTAAGCGTTATGCAGAGATAAAGAATGAACATTTTCCCACTTTTCAAAATAAACAGAAATGCTCTTATTGCTTTTCTTAGCAAAACAAATCTACGCATTTATCAATGAAACCATTCTCGGAACGGTAAATATATTGTGGGTCAATACTCAGTACATATACTGAAAGTATATAATAAAAAGGCAGGTGAATTTCAGAGTCATATTATAAAACTGTTGTACCCGGTATTTAAGAATATATATGAAAATGTATTCCATTAATGATTGTGTCAATAATAATGATCTAACTAACACAATCATTAATGACTGAAAAGATAAAGAAACTGCGGGTGAATTTCAGAGTCACATTATCAAAACATCAAACACATTTATCATTGAACCAAAACGCAGTACAGTTAAATATGTCCCAAGTCAATACCCAGTACATAAACTGAAAAGATAAAGAATAATATAATGAAAATTTATTGCATTAATGATTTTGTCAATAATCATAACAAAATAATTAATGCAATAGCACTGTTTCACTTTAATCAAAAAGCAACGCCGATGCCGGCGCCAGGGCGATAAAAAAAACTCTCCCCATTTTAAAAGTAGAGGTTAAGATTGCAGTGATGCAGGAGACAGCGTAACGCGACACACGATAGCGTGTGAGAGAAGTCATACCTGTATTACTTTCAACCTGATGCTATGGTTGTTAAGACCAAGTGATGAAGTGAAATGAGACATCATTAATAAAATGTTTTTCATATCGGTACTGGGATATGCATGTGGTATACGCCGTTACGTGCACGTACATACGTTATATATAATCAAACTCATTTATCATTGAACCAATACGCAGTACAGTTAAATATGTCCTAAGTCAATACCCAGTACATAATTATACTGAAAAGATAAAAAAAACTGAGGCCTTTTCAAAGTCACATTACCAATCAATTGTAACTGATATTTACCATTTTAAAACATGTATGTAATTGTATTCCATTATATCAACGCAAGTACAATAATAACAAGCAAATTCAGACAGTTTTTGATTTAGGCATTCTCTAGTTATTGCACGGAAATCAAAGTTTGACAGACGGACGGACGGACGGACGGACGCAAATTAGAAAACTCTCCAAAACTAAATTGGCGTACCTGTAGAAAGACAAATGCCATAACCCATATATCGAACTTAGCCTGTGTTTGGCAGTATAAACATTGTATCAAAATTGCAAAAGATTTGATTAAGGCATTCTTAAGTTATTGCACAGAAACCAAAGTGTGACGATTTTTCACAAATTAAAGGGGCACAACTTCACAACTCCAAAAGTCACAACCCTGAAAATCGAACTTAGCCTGTGTTTTGTCATTATTAACATTGTATGAAAATGTCAACAGATTTGATTTAAGCATTCTTAAAGGGGAACGCAACCCTGTGTATAAAACAGGATAATATGAATAGCTATGAGTTCAGCTTTCTATTAATAGTATTTTTATGCATAAATTCGAGTCCATAAAGATAAATCAGCTCGTTTTGTAACGGTCATTTTCGCACATCGACTTTGTGGTGGAAGTCGCCATATTGGATACCTGCGTGACGTCATAACTGCACTTCCGGTTTAAAATATAATTGATTTATACGCTACAGCAGATATAGAAACGTGCAATTATAGTCACCGGCAAAAGTACTCGCAAGAATGATAAAATGGATTTTAGTAACGGAGAAGTACTTGTGGCCTACAACTTTGAACCAGAATTTTCGGAAGCAGAGTTAAATGAATTAGAAAACGAGAGAAATAGTTAGACGGCACAGTTGTTCACATATGTGAAAGATTTTTGCAGCTGCAAAAACTGTGTAAGGATGCTTTCGTCCGACGAAAATACGTGCTGCAGATGCAATGACCATACTAATGGAAATTTAGAAGATTTAGAATGTATCACAGAAAAAATACAGAGAAACACATAAATGTCTTATGAAGTTTTCACCCAAAAAGATGATAACTGTTAAACAGTCACACCAATCATGAACCAGAGATCAAACCCGAAACTTATCAATCACGACTCTGACTCTTATCATGTAGCCTGACATTGATGATTGAATTTTTCAAAATAGTAAAATTACCCTTAGTTTGATAAAAAAAAAATATTATTGGCGTCAGTGATGATGAAGATCCAGACGAGCCTGCACATTCATGCTGTACTATCAGGGTATATACTGTTTGCTACTCAGTCAATACATTATCAAAAAACAAAAACACTATTTAGACCAGGAACGGAATTTAAGGGAAAATATTTGTTACATATATTTACCTGTCTAAGAGGGAATAAGAAATAATATTATATCTCTTTTCTTATCGTGTTTAGCTGGTGCGGCCATTGTTGCGTACTGAGAAATGGCTGATACAATTTTGATTTCATACCCATTTTAGTCAATTTATATGAAGCATGAATGAGTTGGGTTTTTTTGTGTTGTTTTACATAACTGGCACTGTCTTTTGGTTATTCAAATGGTGCTACTACCCAATTTGATATTTGATGATTATCTATTCTACCAGTTCCCTGAACATGTATGAATGTTGTTCCTTATAGGGAGTGTCATATGGAATATAATGTCTACAGGCATATTGCACAAAGTGTATGTTACTGTCCAGCTACTGGCACCCTGCTGAGCTTTCATAATTCACCAACACCACATTCACACCATGTGGTAATGAGAAATACCCTGCCAAAGTGTGCATATTGTACCCTAATAAGCGTAATCACCCCAGGTTTAATGACCCCAGGGTTTATGACAGGATGTTATATCACATAGTATTATGCCTTATTACCGATTAAAACATTTTCAGTTAATTAGGGTTTCAATATCAATGCAAACTTACAAGTAATAAAATTATGTTATATGATTTTATGAATATTTTTCATAAATTGTATACCAGAACACTATTTTTAACAGTAAAAAAAAACTTTTCATGAATTCTTGAATAAATAAAGGAACAAAGGTTTTACTTTATCTTTTTTCATTACGAAGTAGAGGTAGTTCAAATGTCTATTCACGAATAATGACCTTGTTGACTGTGAAAAAGCCATATATCAATAAACTAAATTGCCTATTAATTATAAAATTAATAAAATGATTTTATGACCAATTAAATGTTGACTGAATATTAAGCATCATTTTTTGCCATCGAGGGCTTACTGTACAGATGTTCAGTTAACCTAACCACTGTTTTCTGAAAAGTTAACCAGTACTCGAGCACACCCAACAACCGCAAGTAACTGATTATTTTCCCACTCGAATCAGCAGTGAGAGACAAATGATATTGAGACACAATGTTGTATGTCAATCATCACAGAGACTGTCGCCGGGTGGGGATTCAAACTCGAGACACCTGGATTGATTGTTAGACACGTAACTGACTGAGCTAATCGGGCCTGTCACAATTAATTAGCCTTAATTTGTATTTTAATAATAACTTTTAGATACCATGTCGTTTTCACACCTTATGTTTTGGCATTAACCTCTTGTTTTTATTGTACATTGGTTTATCACACCTGTTCAAACAGCCTGCAATTATAAGATTGTGAAAGTTTGCTATATCAATTTCGCAATATTTTGGAAGAGTATATAAAATTACAAATTAAATTTCAGAAATCAGTTGAGCTATATGTTATTAGCACATTTTTAAGAGCTTCCCACTGGATAATATACACTTAGTCTATATGTATGTCGCATATGGTCATCTTCGTACTGAAATCATCAGAAATTGCAGCTTGGATAGTAGTACGCCAAGGCATTGGTACGCTTCATTCTGCAATCTTAAGTCCTACCCCAAAGTATAAAGGCGTTTTGCGCGTGATGTCACCAGAAGCTTGACACTGGGGCATTGTGAAATCACATATTAGGAAAACTAAACACAACGCTGTCCACAAAACATATCGCATTACTCCACCCACTTATTCCGCTGGAGAAAACAATGTTTAATGGGTTAAGTCCTTCAATTCAGAATCGTTTTCGCGTTTAATTGTCTACCTTCGATGTTCACTAATGCACTGTATATCTGTATATAAACTGATTACGTATATTAGTGTATATACATAAGAGTTTCAGTAGAGAGCAGTCACTAACGACACAATACAATTTGCGCGATAACTAGAACGGAAGTGCAGTTATGACGTCACCGAATACCTCCATCACAAAAGAGCTACAAAATGGCGGCGCCCATAGCATTTAGGAAACGCTTGAAATCATGATATTTAATGTCATTTTTCTCATTTGATAAATTTCGTACAATTAAAATTTGTTGATTTTTGTGTTATTTACATGTCTATTTAACGATAAATAGCCATTTATATTCTGACGTGCGGTACCCTTTAAGTTATTACATGGAAACCAAAGAATGATGATTTTTTCACAAATTAAAGGGGAACAACTCTATAACGCCAAAAGTCACAACGAACTTAGCCTGTGTTTTGTCATTATAAATATTGTGTAAAAATGTCAAAATTTGATTTATGCATTCTTAAGTTATTGCACTGAAATCAAAGTGACAGACGGACGGATGGACGGACGAAAAAAAGTGTATCCCGCTTTTCGCAAAGCAGAGGACAAAAACTCCCCTTATTTTAAAAGTCGAAGTTAAATTACTGTGCAACATGATATAGTGATGTAAGAAACAACGTAACGCGAAACATGATAGCCTAAAAGAAGTTATACCTGGCCTGTATTACTTTCCATCAGAACTGCGTTCAGTTTGGTTAAACGTTTGTTAACATATTTTTTCAGGACAATGTCTCAACTTCATATCAGTACGCAGTACGCGATAATTTGAGGGAAGCAGGGATTGCAAATATTTGCTGTTTAACGGTGCTGAACGCAGCCCTGATGCTATGGTTGTTAAGTGAGGGACATCATTAATTAAACGGGGTTTTTTTTCATATTGGTACTAGGCTATAGCGAGTGGTGTGCGCTGTTATGTGCACGTACATATAATGTATATTACAAATGGTGACAAATCAATGCTGTCAATGGATACAAACATAAATTAATATATATTTTATAAAAAAAGGATTTCATAAGAGTTTTCTTGTGGTTAAAGGGATTATATTGGCATATAACCGTCAATTCCCTGTCCTAAATTCACACGCCCAGCACGAAGATACACTAATAGCTTAGAAATATACGCGTCAAAAGTGTCTAATTGCATAAACCTCTTTATTACAAACATCGGGTTTCAGAAGCCACGTTTTTGTTTTTGTTTTCATTTGCCATTTTCAACGAACCGCTTTCGTGTTTCCGATCAATCACCGGATAACATCGTGAAGACTCGTTCCCGATCTCGTTTTCGAGGCTTTGTTCGGGAAGTTTACGGAGTTCAATGTTAACATTGCGCAATACTTTATTGAGGGACGTATTAAAGTTTTGGCCAATATTCAATTACTGTTAATTTGATAACTTTCAAGTAAATAAAGGTAATACCTCAATACCTGAGCATTATTTTGTGCACACTGCATATAGGAAAAGTCTGGATTAACAGCGTGTTTGTGTTACTTGCCAATATAATCCCTTTAAAAGACATGTATATGCTATGTATAGCTGTTAGATGTTGGCTACGGGAAGGAGTTTAAAATAACACAAGCTTTAACTCATGTGCACACATCAATACAAGTATATGCATTTATAAACGAGTCATATGAAACTTCATATTTAAGGAAATATTGATATAAAGACTGTTGTAGTACTAGTGGTTTCACGCCAGTTTGGAAATTATGTATAAAAACTCGTTTAACATCAACACTATAGATAACTATGATTCCTGCTTAAACTGTTAAATTATTACTTTTCCTCATTTAGAAGGGTTAATGTGTGCCGAGTTACATCATACGTGGTTTACGAAAAGGCGGCTCCCTTTTCGGCTCATAAGAGGAAATATCTGTAACATGTATACCAAATATTGACTAATGTATTCATTTCTACACAAAACAAATGTCGTGTTTGAAGTATGAAAGCTACAAAAACTGACTGGTGGGGAAACTGATAAGCAGGAAGCTCGCATCTACTTAAACCGTAATAGTGTTTTGCAGAGATGAAGAAAGACCTTTTAGCACGTTTCAAAACAAACTAAAATGCTTTTGGGGCAAAACAAACCTGCACATTTATCATTAAAACAATATTCAGTACAGTTAAATACGTCTGGTCAATACCCAGTAGATGAAGACACTACTTCTGAATTTCATAACCACATTATCAAACTATTGTAATATTTAAAGTTTTATGATATGTACGTTCATGTATTCCATTAATGATTTTGTTAACAATAATGACCATAATGGCACCGCCATTAATGAAATACATATAATTCACTTTAACCAAAATGCTATACCGATAACCACGCCGGATCAATAGCAAAATATCCTCTCATTTTAAAAACCGAGTTTTTAAATAAGTATCTTCATATAGTTATGCACGAGGCAGAGTTATGCGACACGAGCAATAATGTATGAGAGATGTCATATCCGAGGTGCGTTCAGTAAATTGGGCGCTTGGACAAGCGCCTGCCGGGAATATTATTGGTTAGTTGAACGTTTGCGAGCACCCGCTCATAATTCAAGATGGTGTCAACAACAAAAATTTCAACAATCAGCAGTACAGTTAAATCGGACGCCATCTTGGAAAAAATTGGCGAAACATCTACCGAATACAATAAGCACTCATGTCGGCGCCTGCATTTAGAACCTGGGCGCTGGTATATCTCTGAGCGCCCGAAATATTGAACGCACCCAGGTCTCTTCTGTTTTCCATCTGATGCTATTGGTTGTTAAGACCAAGTGATTTGTAAAATGAGGGACATCTCGTTTACTAAAACGTTCTTCTCTTGAATCTCCTGTCTCGGCAAAAGAAAACGTCTTGATGTGCGCGCCGCTATGTGCACGTACATACGTTGTATATTACCAGTGGTGACAAAAACAATGCTATTAATAGGTACAAACATAAATTAATATGTTTTTTTTAATGAAAAGGATTGGACAATCTTGTGATAAGAGGATATCATTTCTATTTATAGTTGTTTGATTCTGGAGTTTAAAAGTACACATGGAAAAACTACAGTCGAGTTGTGCAAACACTGAGTAATTTAATCATATCCATTATTAACGTATACGTAACGCATACAGTTTTTTTATATTTTCATCAGTCATATTAAAACTGACGAAATTGAAATAATTGTCACACTATTTGTCATATGTGAACCGACACGTGCAAAACCGACCACATTCAAATCATCTACCACAGTAAAGACGCTTTCAGAAAAATAGAAATATAAAATAATCTGCATGTTCACTGGTGTGGTATAGTTTCATATTTGATCATTTAGATATAATGTGGGTCCAGAAATAATGGTAAGTGAAACTTTGTCAAAATTGACGTGTGTCTCCATATTAAGTGTACTCAAGACGGGTCGCTGTAAAGTTTAAAGGTATTAACAAAGTGAATACGTATATAACACCGTCTTGTTTGACGTGGCGAAATGCGATAACTGCATATGATGGATTGCTCTGTAAAAGGAGTGGCCTGATCATTCAAATCAACTTTCAAAACAATCGAATTAATTCCATCTTGCATATGTAGTTACATAAATATTTGTATCGCCATGTATTTGAACGGTGACTCATGAGTGCACTTGAAAAAACAAAAACTACACGGAAGAGACCTCGTTAAGTACTCGCATTTAAAGGCTGTATTTAGATAAGGGTTCGCAAAATGCATGGTAAAGTTGTAGATCACCTAACGCGGGATATCGAAAAGTCGTCGATTCGATTCCCTTCACGCCCATAGTGCAGTGTCCTTTAACAAAACCCATTACCAGTTTATTTAACGTGGTGCGATTGGTTCAGTGGCAGAGCACCGAACAGATGATCGGAGGATCGTGGGTTAGATCCTCCCCCATGACTATTTGTGGTATCCTTGAGTAATACCCTTTTTCAGCATATGCTTGATACTGTTCCTACCCAGTAAGACTTCGAGCATAATTGAGCTAAATTATAATAACTTGTTTCGCAATCGAAGTAAATGATTAAGTTTATACTGAATATTTCCCTCACTGTGGCCGGTCAAGGATTCGAACTCAAGACCTCTTGATTGACAATCAGGCGTGTTACCGACTGCGCTGATCAGGACCGGATATAATTATAAAAACGAGAAGCTGAAAAGGTGTAATTAAGTATTATGAGTTTAAATGTTTACATTCGATTTTGACAGTTTATTTCCAGTGACGTCACTTAACATTGTTTTTATTTTTAAATAATTTATCTCTTAAAACACCCAAACGTATTTTTTCTTATTAACAAATACATGTATATGTACTTTTATTCGATACTTTCGTTACCTTACAGATGACTATTATATTTACCTTAGCGACTAATTGACTTAGTCTCGTTTTTTTGTGCATCATAACGGCACATATGCAACGGTGACTTTGTTAAATAATAGGTTATGTTTGATATGTAAACCATATAAAGAGAGAAAAACATTCAACAAAACTGAAAAAAAATTGTTATAATATAACGGGGTATACCTCCTCAATGAAACGGACAAGTAAAATAACTATGGAGAAAAAAAATGTTGATGAAATAGCACAGGAAGAATTATCATTTTAAAATTTATCAATCGCAGGCAACTGATTTCTTGATCATAAACTGTAAGTTGTAAGTACTCTTAGGTGTTTAAACATATTTCGATCACGCAAAATGATCTTGAATTAAAGAAATTGAAGTTTGAGGGGAAATCTATCGTTATTTGTCGTTATTTTAGCTGCAGTATAAATAATTTGTAATCATACGTAATTCAACAATTTTAAACACAAATTTCTGGGAACGGTATTGTTCTGAGGAGAATTTCATTCTGCAATGTAAGAATTTTGATTTGTGTTCCTGAGATAAATGAAAGTTAAAATAATTAAAAATGAGATATTGCGAGATTTTGCGTGAATACGCGAGCGTTCAAAATATCTCAATCAGTTGCCTTTCCTTCTCTATATAATATCTTGCTCAGTCAGGTAATGACACTTATATCTAATTCTCTGTCCTGCGTAAAATGTGTAGTTATGTTACACTAGCAGGTGTAAAACATTTAGCAGTTACAAAAAACTGTTCCATTTGTATTACATATCAGCCCAATATTTAAAGAACGCGCGATGTGGAGACGAAATTTAAAGTCAGTTGCCTCAGATATCCCCTTAACAAAGTACGCAGTGACTGAGTTATCAAATCGCATTCTTACCTCTATAAGCAAGGCATGAGCCGCAAGATGATTTATCTAACAGGTAAGTCCACAATCGCAACCGCGTCAGTATCAATTAATATTCCTTCCGTTATTTCAGTGACTGTAAACGTGTCGCTCGCTATAAACTGGTGGCTGCAACAACCATAAACCGTAGTTAACTACGAGTGTATCAATCTCTTCAATTAGCACAGGGCAGTATTGATGGCATGACACCATTCATTTTAGAATGTATATAAAATCTGAAATGATGAACCGCCCGCTAAAATTCTGACAACAAGAAATCGATTGTGCGCATGCTCATATGAAACAACCAATAGGAATTTACCAAAAATATGGAATTTACAAATCGATCCTGTGGATTAGTGTATCATAAAATATAAGTTGTCTATTACAGGATACAGTTTGACGATTTGAGTCGATATAGTTTCTTCGCCATTGACCTAACAAGGTATGTTATATTTTCCTTATTTATTGTTATTTCATTATTGCTATTATTATTACATGTAGTAGTATTATATGTTGTAGTACATATGTATCAATATTATTCTTATTATTATTAGTAGTAGTAGTAGTAGTAGTAGTAGTAGTAGTAGTAGTAGTAGTAGTAGTAGTAGTAGTAGTAGTAGAAGAAGTAGTAGTAATATATATATTTTTTTTATCATTGTTATTTTTGTTATAATAAGTAGAAGTAGTAGTGGTAGTAGTAAAGGCACCAGCAGCAGTAGCAACAGCAGCAGCAGCAGCAGCAGTATCAGTAGCAGTAATAGACGCAGTTAAATTATCAAAGTATTATTATTCATATTTATCATCAGCTTAAATTGAGATTTGCTTCAAAAATTAATTTTAATTTTAAATTGCATGTAAAGATACATTATTCTATTCTTATTACATGATGATATGATGTTAATGTGCAATGTCTATCCATCACTTCGCGGTCACATCGTTACGCTTATTTTTTGATTATGTGCTTGCTGTCAAATTAAATTACAGTTTTACATTTTAATACTACCAAAAGTGAAAAGTTACCTAGTTACGGAAGCTGGAATGGTCCTTAACACATATATCCATATTGTGCGACTCAGAAACGTTGTATTTGTATTCATTCGATACGACTTGTGAAATAAAAGATTAATAAGTCCGGTTCTGTTTTATTTAAACGTTTTATTCTGTTACATTGCTGTGGTTATGGTTTTTGTTGAACTGTTACGTTCGTGTTTATTTTACGCGAATGGCAGCTTTGTGGCATTTTTGCGTGGATTTATTATAAACGATTTCCGCAATATTTGTTATGGTTTGTCACGGTTTGGCTGTTTAAAATATAAACAACGCATCCGTTGCCGCTTTTCTCAATACATATTCCCATCACTACCACCACAAAAAAATGTCAAAGTTTTCTCTCGTATCACAATCGTTTTTGTGGTAAGGCAGTTATTGCTGCCGATATATCATTTTGTGATTTATGATGGAAACTTTATCAACAATGAGCTAGGGAAAAAATTCATTATTGTTGTGCACAACACCAACTGACACTGGCTGTGTATGATGCATACGGAAGCCATATAAAATATTCCCCGAAAAGAAATAACACTAACTCTTGGTATTTGCATAGAAGCACGTACACTTTAGTAACGTTCGCTATCTTCTCCGCTTTTACAGGACCCTTTGAAATAAAAAAAGCCGTTGCAATATTTGATTTTGTCGTAATAAGAATAAGGGAAATACCGCAGGGTGGTCTAGTGATATGGTGTTCACCTCGTATGCGGAAAGTGGTGGGTTCGATTCCCGGTCGGGTCATACCAAAGACTTCAAAAATGATACTAGAAGCTTTCTTGCTTGCGCTCAGCCTTAAGATTATAGTTCATTGTCTTGTCGGCCCGGTGCAAGTATTATTTGGCTGGCTGGGGTATCAGAGCATGTGTCTGCGGCATGATGCTTCAGTTTGGCAGCGCTTAGAATACTGTCTCAAGCAGACCCCGTCTCGATATGGCTGAAACATTGTTGAAAGCGATGCTAAACACCATGCAACAACAACAAAGCTTAGATCTAATGTTGACAAAACTTCTGATTTTACCTCATTTTTTAAAAAATCGAAAACTCGATACGCTCAACATGAAAACCCGATATGCCGCATTGATATCAGTACACATGTGAAACTGACATATCAGTACACACATAAGACAGCGATATACTGTCCGGATTAATTTTAGGGAAAAGTGATACATATGTTTCATTGTGAATGAAAGTTGACGCTTTCATAGTACACATACGCACGCATGCACCTGGCACGCGCCTTTAAGCATGTGTAAGGATATTCAAATGTATTACATCGTATCAACTTGCACGAATCTTAAGATATATGTGTATGAACTATTTTTCTGGATACACGCAATGATTCTCCACCGCATGGAGAGTAATAGGGACATTGAAAATGCACCACTTTTTTTTAAACAGAATAACTTTTTTATCTTACTGAGTTTTATTTCTGCACTATACTATATTTTAACTTGACAACCTACCTATAGGTTACAGTATATTTTAACAGAATACGTGCATGAATCCAGGCGAATGGTTCATACACTCGTTATTGACACCTGTGAATTTTCACTTTGGGGGTAACTTCGAAAAATGGAGAAAAAAATGCATAAAAAATTAAAGTCTCAGTCATGAAATTTTGACAGTAGAAAACAGAGATGGCACTCGTAACGTAAACAAACTTTCTTTGAAATCAGATGACATTTAATGCACTAAAACTATCTGTATGTAAGAGGTGCGTTTTAAAAGTCCCTCACTCACCTAAAAGGCTTACATACGCTGAGAACAACAGTGTCTACTGTTTAATGTTATTCTGTAATACTGTTAGCCATGCAGTACAGCATGCACCGTTCGATAGCTAATTAACCGCTTTACAGATATACTTTTCTGTACCTTTGATATATTTATGCATTTCTGTGGAAGCCTTTCACACTTCAGTTTTTGTTTTGTTATAACCATTTGTTTTAATGAACATGATTGTAACATATGTTTTGTTACAGAATGCATGCAACCTGTTCTTTTGTTGAAACATTAAGGCAAGGTGTTTGCGTCTCACGTAACAGTGTCACCTATTCAAACACAACTGCGTATTAGTCATATACTAGTAAAAAAAAAAAAAAAGAGTTTTGTTTAACTTAAAATTTTTATTTATCAGGAATATTTTGAATAAACATTACACCAACATTAACATTTTACTTTACTGCAGTTAGGTAAGTCTGGATATTGATATGAGTGACTTTGCACATTGTATTGTTAAATATCTCTTTTAAAACATATCGCGTGTTTCACTAGTATGCTATCATGACATGATCTGTAAGAAACATGAAACACTAAAAGGAATATAAAGATTTCGTGGAATTACTAATGAAAGCAAAGAGATTTGTAAAACTGCTGCGTATTATATCAGCTATTCACTTTTATTAACTTACTAAAATACTTCAAAGGTTTTCACTAAAAAAAATTTCTGAAAAGTATATATACGTATTTTGTAAAAGTACATTACCATAGCATATGTTAAGACTATTTTTGATCCTGTGTTGAAAAAAGTGCATAACTCTTGTAAATGGTTGAAACATATTATAATTAGCAGATCTTCGACAGCAAGGGCAAATCATATATTAATTTCCTAAGTTGTATCGGAATGATAGAACTTATTCCAAGTAAATAAAGATGAATACAGTAGAACTTCGATAGATCGAACCCGACGGGGCTGAACAAAATAGTTCGAACGAAGAGTGTCAAAATACAGGTAAATATGTTGGCTGGACCTAATTTCTAGTTCGACTCGGTGTTCTAGCCACCGGAGGTAGAATAATAGAATTAAAATAGTATTTCGGCCGGAACCAGATAAGTGGTTCGAGCCATGTGTGGTGTTCCAGCCATCCGTGTTCGAGCCAATGAAGTTCTACTGTACTAGTCAATTGTTCAAAGCAGATAGTAACGCAAACTTATGTCCTATGTAAAATATGGCTAATGGCAATTTTCCAATGATATGTAAGTAAACCTCTTGAGACCTGTTCCAATGATTTGCTCCCATATTTATACTATATTACTGTTCCTTATGAGTAATAACATGTGTTATATAAGGCGAGTAACAGTTAGGCCACCATGTCTAAATACTCACTTACTCTTTATTCAACTATAACGCATCTATTTATGTTTTTGCATACTGGACAAGGATTTTCACGTATCTTAACTGGTACAGGATCTTCGTCCCACACCCCTCTCACGTGCTTATCCTTCCCTACTCGAGCAATGACGCGTTCATTCATTAATACATCGCGCTATGACGCATTCTTTCATAAATACATCGTGCTATGACGTATTCGTTCAAAATACCATATTCTTGCGCTACGATAGAATAGACAGAAATATAAATACGTTAAAATTACAATGCTGCAGTTTTATGCAAAAAAAAATGAATCTTTCGTAAGGTTTTCGGTGCGAATAAAAAATGCCGCCCCTCGGGATGAGTGTTTTGACGGCATGTCGGGACGGATTTTCCATCCGAACCCCAAACCCATGAATGATACTTATCCTCTCACACTGTCTTCGTTGTTTATATGTGTGATCGCATTGAACATTGTGCAATGTATTTTTTCTTAAGGAATCTGGAGATTTTATATGTCTTAAATATTGAATCATTTCTGTCTGAATTTAAAGTTTATTAAATAATATCTGATATTGATATGGCAGCATACCAAAAAAAAGACAAGAGCGGGGTTTGAAATGTATATAAAAAGGCCTCTTCAGACAAATCGAGTTTGATACCAGCATGAAGCTTATGTCTGTTGTAAGAAACTTGAAATGAAAATAACGTTCAGTGCAGGCACAATTACAAAGGTTTGCCTGCATGTGAAGCAGAGTTTAACATACACGTTCAGTGAGATCTTTTACGTGCACTGGGTATGACTCTCCCTGTACGCGGTCCAAATGCTTTAACTCCCCTCTAAAGGATTGCATGCTTTCACAGTACCTTGCCCAAAAAATATACCGTGAATGTGTTTGAAAAACTCCTGACTAAACCACACCGGGAATCGGGACCTCTTGGTCTCGGAGCAAGCTTAAACATACTAATCACTAGTCCACCGCAACTCCTCAGAAGTTATCCAGGTTGTGGTGTTGTGGATATGTTTTTTTATTCAGATTTGATTTTCTGATGTATTTTTTCATTTTGGTTTCATATAAAGTTATAGGGGACATTTTATGTTTGAACGCCATAAAACCCAATTCATTTATTCGTTCGTCAGGATTAAGGTGCGTATGTCAATCACACTACCGCAGAGTTCTCTCTATGGTCTGTATCGCGGTTTTAATAAATTACACCAAAATGTTTTGAAATCTAGCATCATAAAGTCAATATAAACACACATGTATATAGCAATACAAATATATTGTAATTGGCTAATGAAATAAGCGATATAAAAGTTATTGGCGGACATTCCGGATCCGTGACATTCCGTGATATGTCTCTTGTCAGAAGATTTAACATATTGACTTCCTTCGTGGTTTTGTTATAAATTTGAATATGTAATTGACTACCATCAGTAACGATCGTTTAGTACCAATAAATAACAGAGAGATATATTTGTGCAATTATTTATATAAGATAATTGAAGTATTCAGTTGTTTATAAATCTAAAGTTGAAAGAAGTGGATACACACTGATAGCTCTTTCTTATTCAAACATAAAAGGCGACCGTTGAACGTAAAAGCAAGGTATGGTAGTTGCATATATCTATCATTTTCATAAATAAACGGCGAATGCTATGGAATATTTCTACTCGTACATTATATATATATAATCTTTATTTCAGTCTCATCTATGTACAATGCAATAACAATATCATTAACATCATAAAATATATGTACATAGCCGTTCAAATATATGAATGACAAGAGACATTGAATTATGTTTATATGATTATCTTTGGTTGTAATTGCATAGTTAAAATGCTTCACATAACATTACACGCTCTCTACAATACTCACATCAAAGAAAAAATATTCAAATGGTGCATTTAATGCACGATAGCAATGCAGTCTTTTTGCTTCTTTTACCTAATTGGCTAATTACATGAGTCGTCATTTAGCTGAAAACTACTTCAAAAATTGATTGGTTGGTTAAACATATAAAAACGAGTTGCATTGTAGATGCTGGGGTCGTTAGCTCGCTTTCCATTGGCTAATCAATACCAACTACAACTCGGAGCAAAACGAAATGACATCTAAACAATTAAATTGTAAAACGTTTAAGATGTTAAACGATTGTTGCGGAAAAGTGAAAATTGTCATAAAAAAATGTGAATAATTACATTTTCAGTGTGTTTGTATAACTGATAGTTGTAGTAAAAAAGTGATAAAATATTGATAGAACTTACGACAACAAAGCATTAACCATAAGTTAATTAATTAGTTTTAATTAATTATCAATTTATAAATTAATTAATAAATTAACCAATTATTACTTAAATACTTGCGTGCAAAATGCATAATGGATTATAATATATTTAATAAATATTTCTTTAAATTCCATTTTCAGACCGCAAAGCTCTCCTGTGGGAGGATTGTTTTTAAAATGATGCTCACATTTTAGTTGAAATTAGATTTAACCGTTTCCTAGGCTCACAATTTAGTTATCATTCATTTAAATCGTTCATATGCCCACCTTTGAGTTTAAATTAGATTAAATTGTTTCCATTGCTCAATTTTCAGTTTAAATTGCATTGAATTGTTTCATATACTCACAATTTATTGTAGATTATTGTAGATTAGAATAAATCATATTCTTTGTTTGTTCGAGGGTATTTCAACACAAGCAAATGGATATGCTAGTAAAATAATGAGGCTTGAGGAGTCCTTTTAAGAATTTGTCTGTACGATGAAATATGTATCGGGGGTAGTAGTAAAACTCCAAATGTCGGCAAACATTTGGATGACGAAAAAAGTGTGCCAAACCACCCATTATCTATACCTTAAATTAGATAAGAATGAAAGAAAGAAACGTTTAAGCATTTAAAATGATATCATTTAGAATATCATATCACTAACTACACTTGATTAATCAATAGAAACACCTACACTATGTTGCTTATATCTAAAGCAGTGTATTTGTATTAAAAAAATATCAACGATACCGACAACATTTATTTAAATAAAAATGGCGCACCAAGCAAGAATGTGGAAAGAAAAATAAAATTAATAAATTCTACTTAAACATCGAACGCACATCTACTTAGGAATGAAGTGTATGTTATCAAGAGGTAGAAATCAATTTAGAAAAAAAAACATCAAACAACGCATTTTTTATAAATGAGACAGACATGCCAAGTTATTCTTCGCATAAAGTATCCTTATCATAATCTATTGATGACTTAATACAGATAATATATCAAGTAAGAATGTGGATTAAAAATAAATGTTTACTTATAAACGAAGAGTACATAAATATCGACGCGATCGCGTATCTGCTTACGAATGAATAAGGTAGAAATCAATTTAGAGGAAAACCACAGGGAAAAAACGCATTTTTTATAAAAAAAAAAAAAGTGATACCAAGTTATTCTTTGCATAAAGTGTGCTTAAATTAAAACTTCCTAAACATCGACGCGAGTGTACCTTTACTTACGGATGAAGCATGTGTTACCAAGGTAGAAAGTAATTAAGAAAGGAAAAAAAACGATATCCGTGAACATTGAAAGTTGCACGTAGGAATTCCAAATAATTTCGATGATGTCAGGAAAGACATTGCACTGTAGGGGAAACCTAAACATCAAGCATTGACCTGTCAAGTTATATCTACGACAGAGAGAGTGGCATTATGCTCCGTGCAATCTAACGAACTGACGTCTTACTCATCTGTACTTTACGTATTTAAATGTCAAAGGTCGTCTGAAATTGATAAACGTCCGAAAGTATCGACAATAACACAATGATTGATTATGATCGGTTAAATCGTCTCTTTATCCGAACACAAACAAGGGTGTAGGCATAATTTATATTGAGTTGGGACATTATGTGGTGCAGTGAGTTACTAGTAGTTTAATGAACATAAATAAGTTCAGCCATTTACGTTATTACGTTATTGATCATTCGTGAAATATACTGAAAGTTCAATAAGTACTGTAGAGATAACGGTATTTCAAAGTAAGCATTATTAAGTACAATTGCGGATGTTTTTGTATGTCCTTGGTCACCTTGTAACCAAACAAATACGCAGTGGTCGTTATGAGGATTTCACATCGTTAATATTAGTATGAATGTCTCATTAAGCTGAGGATGAACCAATTTTAGTTGAGTTTTATTGATATCGCTGCATTAGGTAAATTATCCATAAATTGTGAAATTTATAGATATATATAGTAGTTTTTATTTCTCGGTTTATTTATTTTATTTACAAATAAGAAAATAGCGGACTCAGTTGTTTTGATGAAGCATGAACTTGTCAGTATTTGTTGAAGGAAGGAACATTCGGCCTTTTGAAGTGAATATTTGTGGCTTACCACCCATCAAAATGCGTACATTGGATTTGTCGGAGGCTAAGACCAACGAATTAATTTTGTTCAAAGGTTATGGATATTTGCTTTTACCAGATTGAAATTCCCGAAGTTTAGTTGTTGTGGATAACACATAGTCAAAGGTGACGCTTCACTTATCATCATAAAAAGTAGCATATAAATATTTATTCAAACAGTGTAAGGCATTGCTATGTTAATATCAATAAACAATCAATGACATTCCACTGTTTTTCATGCAGTAAATGAATAGTAAACAGGTCTACGGTATTGCTGCTAATGTTTACAATCACTGCGTCACTTGTGACTTTATTTAGTCACTTTATTTAGTCACGACAAAGTCTGAAAATTGATTACGCATTGCATGGTAAAGAAACAAGAAATAAGCATACCATTGCAATCGTAATAGAAAGCATTATTTGTAAATAGTTCTTAACTTTGTTTACCTCTTTAATGACGTCATGGCAGATTTATTCTACTGTATGACTGCCTTACTTCCGTTTTGAATATATTACATAGTTGTTGATTTGACAGTATAAATATTAATCTACAGAGGCAATCCGGTGCTTGCAAACACTACCTTATAAATTAGATCGAACGTATTAAACTTTAACACATCTTTGAACATATCAACACAGTGATTGGTGTGTGTTTGTTTACATAGGCAACGTATGATATGATATAAGTCGCATTAAGTTAAGTACTTCCTATCATGTTTGCTTTTATAATTACTGTTTGCTCTGCTGACCCAGAGAAAGCCGCTATCAGCAGATTAATGGAGTTTATATCTTCTTGTGGTGAAAACGTCTACCGTTCGTTTCAAGGACAATTTGATATTAGGATAATTGATTCGTCAACGGTCTATGTAGGTGATGGACACTGGCTTTGTTATTTTGTTCTATCTCTGAGTACGTGTGTAAGTAGTGGGTGACTTGCAGATATATGGTGTATCCTAGTCTGTAGAATGGGCCTAGCTCTCCCAATTGGGTCCGTTAAACAGTTAATGTATTGAGGGTTGAGGATAGAGTAAAACAACTAAGACTTAATCATGTTTTTAATACTTTCCATGGCACCGCGCCAACATATCTTTATGATAACTTCCATAGGGTGTCTTCTATTCATAACCGTACACGGCTTAGTGAAAGTAATTGTATAGTTCCGCATGCTAAGAGTTTCGATTCGGGCACCTTTTATTGCAATGCAATTGCTGACTGGAATAATTTGCCTAACGATTTGAAGAAGTTAACTAATAAGCAAACTTTTAAACGTGAAGTTAAAAAACATTTATGTATCTCCTGGCAGGCTAGAGCAAATTTGAGTATTTAATTTTTAAGTATATGTTGAGAATATTTCTTGTAATGTGAACCACTTATATGTATTATTCAGTTATTCAGGGTATAAGATAATTCAATGTTTTTTGTTTTGTTACATTTTTAACAAGTTTATATCAAATGTCTCCATTATTAACATTCCATGTATATCATATTTTTTTTTTTTTTTAATCACAATTTTAAAGGAAGGGATCCCGTTGGAAATAAGCGCGTTTGTTGCTTTAATGGGTTATCCCAGGTTATAAGATCTTTAATTTTTAGATGTTTACGTGCTAGTCTTACGTGCTATGTAGCGGTCGTAATGTTACGCCCCTTTGCCCGAGATTAGAAGACTGGTTAAACCGGTGAGTGGGTATGTAGGGTGTTCCGTGTTTCATTACTCCTCATAATCAGATTCAATAAAACCGAGTCTATTATTTTCTTTCACGTTTTGTTGTGTTCATCGTTTCTAATGGCTCCTACCATCGGATAGTATTAACTGAGAAATTTGTCAGGGTATCAATTTTATAAGTTCATTTTGAATATTGACTCATATCATATCAAATAGTTGGTTTTCTTCGTATGTGGTGGGTTAACCCAGAATAAACTGTTGTTGTTGTTGTTGTTGTTGTTGTTGTTGTTGTTGTTGGTGTTGTTGTTGTTGCTGTTGTTGTTGTTGTTGGTGGTGGTGGTGGTGTTGTTGTTGTTGTTGCCATTAGAATGTATAAAAGCCAACTATAGACAAGTAACCGAAGACATGGACCATAGTTAATATGTAAATGTTAACACAGCCAATAGCACGGATCTTGGTGCACACACGTACGCGCATATTACACAGTTCTGTATAAATGATTGAAATTAGCAATGCTTTATTACAACAGCGTCCGCGTCAATATTTGTTCAATCTACGGCCCAATCGTGCAAAAGATGGAATATATTATATACATGTGTGTCGGCAGAATAGTACTTTATAGGCACCCTAGCCATCGTATAATTCTGTGTTAGAAACCCGCTTGATTATAGAGTGCCATATCCCACCAAGAACTTGTTAAATACCGTATATCTGCGGTATGGAAGAAAGGTATTACAAACAATACCGTGACCGTGTATAGAAGAGTGAATGATTGTTGAAATCGAATCAAAATAATATTATATAATTCATAATATATCAAATCAATAAGCAACTTAATAAATCAAATACTGAGAACGACTACAATACCCTTGCTCTGTCTAAGGACTACCATATATCGATACTGAATCGAACAGCTAACCCACCACCTGATATTTTATGAACCTGACATTTTATGTATTTTCTTAAAAAACCTTGAAATTTGGACTTGAATAAGAAAGAACACTTACTATGTTAAATCAATACATAATTGTCTGTTTGTGTCGTATACAAATTTTAATAATGCTACTCAATATCTTGACGAAGATATTTAAAAATACAAAAGTGGCGGGTAAGCTGTTCCATTCAGTATACACACAACGAGATGTAGTTTCTAAGCGTATTGAAACATCCTATCAATCTTATGCATTTATCACCTATGGAAACCCGACTCTGTCTTAACCAGAAACCAACGTAATCAGTCATCTGTTTTTCTCAATCAATTTAATAGTTATCAAATCCAAGTGAGTTAGAGAATAAAGTATCCTTACAAATAAAGAACAAAAAAACGTCACACTTACTTAAGTATCCCAGACAGTAGATTCAATAGAAACAACACAGGCGATTATCACTCAGTCACAAGTAGTAGGACACGCATGATTCCTTCCGCGACAGCGTGTAATTCGTATGTTAATTAAAACTACATTCGCCATTACAACACGTCAGAATAACACAGTGGATGTTTTAATGTACATTTCAGTAATATATTAATCACTGCTGACATATCACTTTTGTTTTGAACCTTACGCGACTATTTTTACACCACTACATACACTTTTAACACGCGTATTTGTTTTAAACAAGTCTGTAACAAGTTGATCTTCCTGCGATCTTAACAAATGAAGTCAATATTCTTGTATTGCCTGCAGCATTATCTTGTCGAAGTACGTCGGTGTAAGTCCAGGCTATCCACTTAGTCTATTACTGTTTTAAGTTCATTATGCGGAATCATTCCGTCATTATTACGGGTTTGCGCTGGTTTCGATGTGTTCATTCATTTGTCACGTTTGTCATTTTTGTGAAGTGATTTATTAGGGTTAGGTTGCCTTCATCATTGCATGTAGTGTTCGTTAATGTAACAGAGTCGGTCGAGCCGCACATACGTACTCGCTCCGTAGGAAATCCTCGGGCAATGACAAGTGTTACATTAATGTACTGGTAGATGTGGACGATAATGCTATTACTACGGTGGCTAAAACATATCATGGTTATTTTTTTAGTTTAAAAATACATGTCTTAAGTGTGAGGATTTATACTCGATTGTTTTAAATTCATGTTTGCCACTTCACACGGCCATTTAAATGCGCTGTGGTATATGTATGTATAATTGCTTTAGTAACTGCCTCCACTTTATAACGGAAGTGTCTATCGTGTTTGTGGACAGGCTGTATGGAGGACCGACGTTCGTGAAATAGCTACTGCGCTTGTTTCTATCTCACCTGGCTCTGTATCACGGTCGGTCGATGTCAACCATTAGATTCACTTCTGATAACTCGGTAAACTATGACATGAGTTGACTTTTCAGGAAGGCCAGTGCCTGCCGTCAATTTTATATCAGTATGATGTACACATTGAAATGTATATGGTGGTACCAGGTGTAATGGTCTACACATAGCACGTTTACATTTCGTATTTGTTTCTGGATGTAGCGGACAACACATGGAGCATATGTTATATAGAATGTTTTGAAATATTTCGGACTTCGAATAACCACGAAGTTAAGTTTATAGTTTTCCGAAATTGAAAAGAGTTTGCTGGCGTCATTACGCGTTTTTCGTTTCGTACTTATTGTTAAATGAGATTCTGTAAACTACGGATGACAAACGGTGGATTATATAATTATTTGAGAGAGAGAAAAAAACGTTATCAGTTGGTATGATTTGCTTTTACGGTGCATTGCATTCATTTAAAGAGCTGGTATAAAAGGAATTACTTTCAAGAATTTGTTTAAAAATGGTGTGTGTTATTGAGTTTACTTGTAAGCTTGCGGTATCACATATTGTCTTTCTGTCTGACATCATATTCAACTCGTCATCTAGCAGTCAGACGTTTATTTACTGGAAACACAACTATTAATATAAGCCTAGGAAAGGGACTGAAACAAAATATGAAGTCGTCATTTGTGACAAAATTCGAAAATATTGGAGACCAAGATACCACGGTTGATAAACATAACCAAACTGGGTAAGTATATATTTGAAACTACATGAATGAGTATGTAACACAACATAACATATATTTAAGTCTCACATCTATCACATTACATTTTAAACTATATCAAATATTTACAAATAAAAATAGTGAAGCTAAGAGAGGCTTTTTACAGAGCCATGAGAGGAAATTAGAAATACACGCGCTCGGGCTCTCTCTCTCTCTCTCTCTCTCTCTCTCTCTCTCTCTCTCTCTCTCTCTCTCTCTCTGTATACAAAATTAATTATAAAAAATATAAAGAAAACATAAGAGATAAAAAGACTTAAATATATATCTTTCTACAATAACAACGTTCACATTTATCAAGACAGTTCATCAAATACGGCAAGAGTTTTGATGGGCAGGTGAACTAATTATTTTAATATTATGATAAAAGCTGTTGAGATACTACTTCCGTTACGTTGACAAATGTAACAGTTTATCATTGTAACGTTCTCACTATTTCAAACAGAAGCCTGATGATCACGGCTCTTTTCCCTAGGTTTCAATTAATTGTCTATTCGTTTACATGTTTATGTATATGACGATGTCCTTTCTATATGTCAAGTAAAAAACATGTTCTGTTCTATATTTTTCTGATCTGTTCTATTTTGTTCTGATTTTGGTACTTTCTGTTCTGTTCTTTTCAACACATTGGTGGTAACTTTCTTTTAATAATAAAAGACATGTAAACTTGAATCATGCCTGAAAGTTGGTCACTATTTAACAGACCATTTTGTTGTGGTATTGGAACAAGACCAGGCTGTACAGCAAGTCCGATAATTTTCTCTCTTTATCAATGGGCTTATCCACGTTCTTCACTGACAATAATGGTATATTTCTATCGCAAGAGGTCAAAGCCTTATTAGCTCTAATACATGCCCGTGACATTCCGTCCATTGCCGACACGTCAGTAATCTCCAAAAAACATATTAATAAAATAAAGCATCTTAAGCATACGGTTACAAACATTTTAAATCATTGATCAATGTCGAATTGTATCTATTAGTTGATATTTCAGACACTCATTCCTCTGTTAAAGTTGCAAAAGTCCGTGACTGGAATAAGTTTGATACTTCTACCAGATACCTCTGCTGTCCAGATATATGTGTAGTACTCCGATATCTTAGTCTTAACAATGTCTATGTTTATAACTGATTTGTTTTCAAAATGGTTTATCAGATTTAAATTGTACATAGCTGTTTTTTTAAACCACTGCACCAATTATTTCGACACTTGTTACAGTACATGACAAAGACGCGCTTAGCCAGCTTGCTGTCATCGAACAATACAATTCGGTTCCAGTATCGAATCATTGATACCCAACTACGATAACTGCGTGGAAGCCATCCTGCATCTGCGGTTATCGCAAGTTTCGTGGCAAATCTATGCACTCTATCAAAGTACCGTACAGTTTGTTGTCGAGTGTCTGGTAACGTTTAAAACCTCATACAAACGCACAATAGTCCAAGACTGGCCTAACACGATTAGAATAGTCTAGTTTCTACAGTTGTGTATTCTTGAAATTATTTTCCCTAAAGCACGACCGACACTTTCGCGAGAGTATCACGTTGAAAGCAGAAATTAGCCGCGCGTTTACCATAGCCTGTAACTTCTCCTCGGACTCGGCTAAAAGACAAATATCGTCGGTATATGTTAGTATGGATAGTTAATTATCGCCAATATCTATGCCAATGCCAATGTCAAGGTCATTTATTTCTTTGGCAAGGTCATTTGCGAATATAGAAAATAATTGGCGGCTCTAGTGTTGCAGGATAACCACTCAATCAGTCTATTATTTATGCGAACACACGATGAAGATTGAGCGCATAAGTTGCAATTTTTATGGAGTTGTTTTACTATCTATATGATTAAAGAACAATTTGTAAAGCCTCGTGTCTCTATGGATACAATCAAAACATTAACGCATGTAAGGGCCGGTGGCCTACATTATTAAATAACATTTTGTGTAATTATGATTGTTCTGTTCTGTTCTGTTCTGTTCTGTTCTGTTCTGTTCTGTTCTGTTCTGTAATTAGATAGATACTATTTCTTATTAAGAAAAGTAACTTATGAAATGAAGGTAATTCATTACATCGTAGAATCTAATTACAATGTACACGTGAAATGTGGGCTACGATGTGAATAATAAAACTGTTATACAATTGATGTTTCGTAGTAGCATGCATCATGTAAAGCAGACAAGCACACTCAATCTTCACGGCAAATAGTTCAAACATTTCAGAGGGAGGTGATTTACATACAGTAAATTAAACGAGGTGCTGATATCATTAATCGCTAATTCTACAGGTGTTTTATCTAGTTTAATGACATGTGTCGAAAAGCGATGAAATAGTGTTATTATAATTTATTTACTTATTCACTGCATGACTTATGTTATAAGATTCGTGTGTAAGCAGTTCGGTAAGCTCAGTCGGTAGAGCATTTGCCATGTACTTGAAAGGTACTTGCTTCGAGTTATGGACTGGCTGCATATTTTTTCACTCCTAACATGTTACGTACAGACTGTAACACATATAGAGAAGGGAAAAAACACATCACTGAGATTTAGTTACTCGTTTAATCAAAATATCGTGAATCCTCGTTTTTACTGATCTCAACTCCCATTCATAACAAATACAGCTCCCTGAAGCAGCTGACCAATAAACGTGCTCAAATGTGCTGCTATTTCGGACCAAATCCTGGTCGATGGTTGGTTATCCAAATAATTAACTGCGGTATATTATACATACTTACCGTTATCCATTTTCAGTCAATCGTCACCTGTACTTTTAATTCGTATATTTAGACATGACATTGACCTTAGATACATGAACGAAGCAATTCAAATTACAAAACTATTGCTTAAATTCAGATAATTCTTGACATTACTTATTGATTTAAAAAAATGTTGATATAGTTAAATGAATTATTGATATCTCAGATAATTCTTGACATTACTTATTGATGTAAACATTTTTTGATAAAGTTAAATGAATTGTTAATATTCATAATGGATTATTTCTTTCACAGTATGAAGGCTGTTACAGAATGTCAGTATCGCTATAAATTAATCATGATATCCATTAATTATGATATCCATCAATCATGGTATCCATAATTCAACAAAATAAGAATAAAAATTCGTTTCCTAATATCATTAATTATAAATGATAATTTCAATAAATCAGCGTATCTCAAATAAAAATAAACTATTTATATTATAAAAATGAAATTATTCAAATCGTTTAATTAATGCTGTTATTGTTGTTGTTTAATTTATCATTAATTTTATATCGACGTCAATAATTATAATTAATAATATTTAATAAAGATTAGAAAAAAAAATATATTTTTGTTCAAATGCCATTTACCTGTATGCTATCACAGATGCATTTCAGATAATAACATCAATTTCTATATATTTTATGTATTACGACAATTTTACGATATCGATATATAATATTATTCATGAACAGAATAAATAATATAACACAAGTTACACATTGCCATTATTTATGGACATGTCATAAACCCTTCACTCATAAAAGCTGACGTTCGTACCAGCTGGTTACCCTATATACATCTGCGAGTGACACACGTGTTGCCACACCGCTATTATATACTTTATGTTCGTATATCAAATATACAGTGTAGTCTGGTGTAACTTCCCATTAGAGCCATAAAATACCAAGTGTATACTTATACTGTGGCACTGTATTAAAGCTGTTAAAAGTCTCAGCTCAGTTGTAAAAGTGAGTGAAGTAATTTGTATATTTGTATATAATGGAACAGAGATCCCGAAACAAGACCCTAGTTAAGCAAAATTGGGAAAAATTTCTGTATTTCGCTTGAAACTGTATACAAGAATCCTTTGAGATACGCATGTGCATGGGCTGTATATTTCACAAACTAACTTACTATGAAAATTGCCGTATGTTGATTTGACAATTTCTCCGTTGTATGTTCAAATTTTGTTCGACGTTTAAAATTATGTACTTCCTGAAATTGTATTATTGTCTGCTTGGTTGGAGTCAATTTTGCTTTCATTTGGATGAATATTAAAAGCAATATGAATAAGTGTTGTTTTACGTTTCGGCGACGATTTTTGTCTTAAGTTTTTTTTTTTGTAAAACGGGCCCAACATTAATGTTATATATACAAGTACTGTTTTTTTTTTTAATTTAATCCTGCTTTACATGGTAATTAAAGACGAGTAGTATAAATTTTATCAGTATTAATGCGACTTTTGTATATTTTAGTCTTTATATATCGTATCGTATATAACTTGAGGATAGTTTACACCCAACTATCAATGTAATTGTAGCTGTGCATTTAATTGTCTGAAGTAAATGACTAAGCAAGCTGTACGTATGTAACGGTTTATGTTATATAGCATAATAGTATACTATAATATAATTGTATACTATAATATCATTTATTAACATCTAAACTTGATCTTACTCAATCTAGTTATCATAATATTCTGACGTCAAAAAGAAAAGCTCCAATCAATGTATGATATTTTTACTGTCTTTTTATTGTAACCATGACTTATACAGAAAATGTAAGAAAAAAAAAAGATAACGGAAAGAACATTAGTGGATTGTTTCGTTAATTACATCTGTTATTTAATATATGTATAAGTCACCTCGATATACTATACGGGTTTGGATTATACATATTCACATAAACTGACTATGTTTCTATTATTACATTTACGCTACTTCCGCCATACAGTAATAAAGTCATAAATTTCGTGACAATTACCTCCCCTTATCTTTCAGATGATCCATCATTAATTAATAAAAGTGTGTTCAGTGGCAGTTGTGCACACACCGGTACACCAACCTGATATAATATCATCCAGTCTGCCTGCGCGATAGGATTGTTTTTCAGTCAACGGGAAATGTTAATAAAAAAGAAAGTGTTATTAAACATATATAAACATCTTATAGTCGTTTAGCTTAAACCTTCTCGTTTAAAACGTAACATATGCAATTATTTATTTATTGTTTTAATATGATTTTTGAAAAAATACTTTTTTTTATTTTTGACCACCAATTGATTGTTTATTTATTCATACCGTAATCGACAGTGGACCATTCCTCACATTACAATAATTCTGATACTTTTCATTAGTACTCTCACTCATATTTCAAAATAAGATTTATTATTATTATTATTATTATTATTATTACATGTATTTATATTCAATATTCACATACATAACTGATTTGTTATTATTGACGGTTTTCTTTTCTTTTCTTTCTCAGTCTGCCTACATGGATATTTTGTTCTAAGACTGATTTTAAAATTAAAAAGTTTTATTGTCTAAATTTAATTGAATTTTTTTTATGGCGAAAGAAACCAAAAAAAATGCTTTGAAGTAAAAATAATGATTATAAATTATATGGCTGGTATTTAAAGCATTCATCCAGAACCCGTGACAACGTTCCTGTAATATATAAAGTATGATTGAGTGGTTGTTCGGGTTGGACGCCTTCTGTTGTATGCTATGGTTTGCGTTGAGTATGTGTTGTTGATGGTGTTGTTGTTTTTGATGTTATTGTTGTTGTTCATGTTGTTGTTGCTGCTGCTGCTGCTGTTGCTTGCTGCTGCTGTTGTTTTGCTGCTACTGTTGTTGCTGCTGCTACTGTTGTTGTTTGCTGCTGCTGCTGCTGCTGCTGCTGCTGCTGCTGCTGCTGCTGCTGCTGCTGCTGCTGTCAAATACAATACCCTGTGAACTTGCATCTTTTCGATCCAGCAATCAATTATACTGAAGCTAGGGATTTAATTATAATGACTATAAAGACAAAATTTGAATCCCTCACTGTTAATCGGTCCAATTGAAATAGAATTATTATTAAAAGTCATTGAATTACTGGTATCACAAACAATATTCGATTGTATAAATTAGAAATACTTGGCTAGTATTTTGAAACAAAATGTACAGATACAGTTCTCAAAAGTGAACCAGAAACAAATACAAATTATAGAGCTATAACAGCTTAATCCATTACAACTGTATGTCCAAAATTATGTGTTTGAAATATAAGTGTTATACATTGAATACAAATAAGATAAGAGCCTAGCATATAAGAAAAACAAATAATAACACAATATAAGTTCATGGTGACGTGATTTTGCATGCATTAATATCTGACAAACTTATCCCTTGGAAACACAGAGTGAAAAAAAAATAAAAAAAATAACAAGTTTGGTTTTATTAATATTTTTAAGATGGATGATGTACCACGTAAAACCGTTCATGCCATACCCTACCGCCCTCACCAACGCTTTGGGTAATTGCGTCTTGAAAGTGCTTCACCTGTGTAAAAATCGAATATTACCTAAACCCATATTATAATTCTAAACACTTGCTTTGCACACAATATATCTTATAAACGTAGTACATGGAGTTCAAATTGTAGACCAAGATCAAATTAATCATATTCAAATCCAAAATGTAGCTAAATGTGTCTAGAATAAAGCATTGATATAATGACAAAATGCCAGTCAATCATTTAGACAAAGATGTCATTATTCTGAATTCTAAAAAACAGCGAGACCAAAGTATGTTTAAAGTATTAGTGTTTATTTAATTAATTTTTGATGTTATATTCAACTAAAGACATCAATATTTTACGTAAATTCCAACTAGTTATAATAACAAAACAAGGCGATATTTGATGCTGTCCATCGCTTTATTCTAGCGTCAAAGCGTTTTGACAATTAGAACATCTCAGTGCGTTCAGGTTTGATAAGTCTTACTAGCCTCAACCCCACTAACCATCCATCTTATTCCGCAATTAAAAAAGAGTATACACTTCTGCTATTACATATTGGGTTATAACAATTACTATTGTAAATACTTACTAGTATGTTAGAACAAATATTGAAAAATAATACATTACTATTGTGATTTGCAAATTTAGTGTATGAGAGGAAATTGCGGAATAAGATGGATGGTTAGTGGGGTTGAGGCTGGTATGACTTATCAAACCTGAACGCACTGAGATGTTCTTAATTGTCAGTAAAGCAATGGACTGCATTTTGGTTTGTTGGTATTTATGTAGGATTTGAGGGAGTCGAGGGTTATGATCTCTTTTGCCTCTGTGGGAAGGGCGTTCCAGCTGTCAATAGTTTAACAGTTCTGTCAATCCGGTCAGCGCACGACATTCAAGGACCACCGTCATTAGACTCTTGCGGCGTATTTTGCCAATGTTCCTAAAATGATTTTATCTGCCATGTACAAAAATATTGGCAATTGTATGCATGATGATGCGAAAGTATTTTGAGTGAAAACAATATGTATATGTCTATGTTTCAGATAACGATCGTCAAGTTTCATTTAAACACTATCATACGAAATTGATTCATTATACTTGAATTTGATTATACCTTTTTGTTTGATTAAAACATTAAAACTCACTAAGTGTCTCTATAACAAAACATTTAAAGCGTGTTATATACGTTAGCTGATGGATAAATCATTTAAAATATATTATATATTTACTGCAGGCGACAGTATATGCGTGATTAAGTAGTACATAGATCTACCGCGATCTCGTGCCCGTTCTGCCAATAGGTATGGGTCATGTCAAAATATCCTTTTTAACATAGTAATGTAGGATACAATTTCTTTTAAATAAAACTGGAACAGAATTGTCACATAATATATTTTGTGTATGGACGTGTTTCATTGTATCCGTTTACCACTATTTATTTGGTCCCCCCCCCCCAACACACACACACATATAGTTTTAATAACTGGGTCTAATCCCCCTCCCTCCCCCCCCCCCCCACACATATAGTTTTAATTACTGGGTCTAATCTCCCACACATACACATATATAGTTTTAATTACTGGGTCTAATCTCCCACACACACACATATAGAGTTTTAATTACTGGGTCTAATCGCCTCCCCCCCCACCCCCACACACATACAGCTTTAATTACTGGGTCTAATCCACCCCACACACACACACATATAGCTTTAATTACTGGGTCTAATCCCCTCCCCCTCCTTCCACACACACACATATAGCTTTAATTACTGGGTCTAATCCCCTCCCCCTCCTTCCACACACACACATATAGCTTTAATTACTGGGTCTAATCCCCTCCCTCTCCTTCCACACACACACATATAGCTTTAATTACTGGGTCTAATCCCCTCCCCCTCCTTCCACACACACACATATAGCTTTAATTACTGGGTCTAATCTCCTTCACACACACATATATTGTTTTAATTACTGGGTCTAATCTCCCACACACACACATATATATTTTTAATTACTGGGTCTAATCGCCTCCCCCCCCCCCACACACACACATACATCTTTAATTACTGGGTCTAATCCACCCCCCACACACACATATAGCTTTAATTACTGGGTCTAATCCCCCCCCCCCTTCACACACACACATATATAGCTTTAATTACTGGGTCTTATCCCCCCCACACACACATAGCTTTAATTACTTTTTTTAATCTCCCCCCACACACACACATATAGCTTTAATTACTGGGTTTAATCTCCCCACACACATATTCAGTTTTAATTATTAGGTAGAGACCCACATACTCATTGATTTTAATTATTGGTTCTAGACCCTCCCCTACACACACACACATTACTTTCAGTTATTTTGTTTAGACAAACTACTAGACCCTTTAATTCAGCTACAAATTATAAGTTCTCAGTATGAGAGAACGTATCCTTACACTTTCATATGGAACATTAAGTAATATATGACAAACTATTACGAAGCCGTCAATAAAATGACACAAATCACACCAAATAGAAGTACAATACAACATTTCATGCACCGTTTGTCTAATTATTAACAATTAATGGTAGAAACTGTGTGTATGATAACACGACTGACGCAAATACTGATTAATACATTATAATGACATTTATTGCCTGCTGAATCCAATGGCTGTAAAACCAACAATTAATGACGAACATGATGAATCGGTGAAATAAGCACTAACTAATATTATTATTAAGGCTAATTAGTTCACGCGGAAACACATTTAAAAACAAATTTAAAACTGTATATGTAATTAGTTTGTTTAAGAGTCAAATTCTAGACTGTCTGCTTAATGGTTAATTGTTGTGTGATGCAATTTATATAAAACAATAACGAACCAATCATATTTGAAAGAGTATTAAGATAAAGGGTTCAAACTGAATATATAAGGCATACTTATAACTTTGTCGATCATTCATACTGAGGTCTTCCGATATAATAGTTGACGGCCGTGAGAAGTGCTACTCGTATTATAACTAGGATATTTCAACCTGCACCAAATAAAAGACAAAAAAACGTAAGCTTGAATCATTTTGTAGAAATGAAACATAAGCTGAATCATTATGTAGATATAAAACATAAGCTGAATTATTTTTAAGAAATGAAACGTAAGCTGAATCATTATGTAGATATGAAACATAAGCTGAATTATTTTGTAAAAATGAAACGTAAGCTGAATCATTATGTAGAAATAAAACATAAGCTGAATTATTTTGTAGAAATGAAACATAAGCTGAATCATTATGTAGAAATGAAACGTAAGCTGAATAATTATGTAGAAATGACACGTAGGCTGAATCATTTTGTAGAAATGAAACATAAGCTGAATCATTATGAGGAAATGAAACATAAGCTGAATCATTATGTAGAAATGAAACATAACCTTGAATCATTTTGTAATAATGAAACATAAGCTGAATCATTATGTAGAAATGAAACGTAAGCTGAATCATTATGTAGAAATGAAACGTAATCTGAATCATTATGTAGAATTGAAACATAAGCTGAATCATTATGTAGAAATGAAACATAAGCTGAATCATTATGTAGAAATGAAACATAAGCTGAATCATTATGTGAAAATGAAACGTAAGCTGAATCATTATATGGAAATGAAACGCAAGCTGAATCATTATGTAGAAATGAAACGTAACCTTGAATCATTTTGTAGAAATGAAACATAAGCTGAATCATTATGTAGAAATGAAACGTAATCTGAATCATTATGTAGAAATGAAACGTAAGCTGAATCATTATGTAGAAATGAAACATAAGCTGAATCATTATGTAGAAATGAAACATAAGCTGAATCATTATGTGAAAATGAAACATAAGCTGAATCATTATTTGGAAATGAAACGCAAGCTGAATCATTATGTAGAAATGAAACGTAAATTGAATGATTAAATTATGTGTAAAGGACAATAACATCTAGACCATTACGGTCCATGAGTTTGAGTGATACCGCTCGTTACACAATCATTATTGACCTATGATAGTTTTGCTCCGAGGCAAACGATCGCAAATGAACAAAGCTTAACAAATATATATAACAGTATGTAGGTCAACTAATTGATCAACAGAAGTCAAGAGTCAATGTCATCGTGTTTTTGATTGCTTTTCGGTATAAATATGTTAACAAAATTTAAATATGCCGCACCAATCATTGATATAAAAGGTAATGGTAACGTCTAAATAGTGACACTGCTGACTTAAAAATGAAACTGAATTAATTGTTTATGTAACTGTATAGAAAATTGACGAAATAATCTACTTATGTGAATACGCAATACTGACTTCAACCAGGATTGGGAATATAGAATTGAATCTCAAATAGCAAACATTAAGTTTCCACAATGTCCGTGTCATTCCAATATCGTGGTAGTACTGGCACTGTGCGTATCTGCACTTAATGTCGTTAAATTCTATTAAATTAAAGAAAGTTACAACGTGGATAGTTGTTATACTTATTATTACCTGATTGTATGTATCTAAAGCGAGATCTAATTGTAGAAAGTCAGAAGTTTATCGTGCCAAAATGTTTACGCGGTTTTCCCATTCTGGGTGTGTTCACATTTTCCCATAATGTGATGTAACGGTAAATTTCGTAATCGACGTTATCTGGGATTTTATTCTTGTATTGCAGGATGACGTGGTTCCGAGCATTTCGTAGTGATTTTGGTTTTTCCTATTACGGGGAACACCGTACCTCAGTAACGGCAGACATACCCTTCGCCGCAATTATATACACGTGTGTTCTGTTGTCAATAGCAGCCTTGGTGGCAGCGGCCGGTATCAGAGGGAAGGAGGTAATGTCACATATTACATATCACATATACCCCTTGCATTACAAGTTGGGGAATTGTATTGCATAGTGAACTGTAAAAATAATCTAATTCCTATATAATCAATAACAATTTACAGTTAATAAAAAATCAATCTTGATATTAACCTGTGCCACTGTACATAGCCGCATTGAAATATTAATTTTGTTTAATGTGTTTATGTATCATCATTATGCAATTTTAGTGGAGCACGTGGTCTAGTGGTAGAGCAACAAACCCAAGAACGGAGGGTTGTGGGTTCTATCCTCCATCGCGCTAAATGTGGTGTCCTTGAGCAAGACACCTTTTCCACATAATCGTTTTATGTTAACCACTGGTATTACCCAGGAAGACTTTGAGCGTGATTTTTCTAAGTTATAATAACTTGTTTCACAATCGAAGTAAAAAAACATAACTTTAAACTAAATTATGCAATTTTGAAATGTGCTGTCTGGCAATTTTTTTGTTGGGAGCTGGGTGGGGGAACGGAGGCAAAGAGAGATACGAAAAGGGACGAAGGGGTAAGAGAAAAAAATACTTGTTCAATATACTGATATGTTATGGTTTATATGTAGAATTATGTATGTTCCTCTAGAAGAAGAGTAAAAAGCGAATGTTAGTTCAATTAACGTCTTTTCAGCTTCCTTTATTGGTTTCATGTAAAATTAAAGTGGTTTGTCTTGTTGTAGAGGTGGTACACGCTGGTGAGACTGGTTTACACACTGGCCGTCGGTAGTATTATACTTGGTAAGTGACCCTCACTTGTTCCACTCATCCTTATAATATGACAGTTAAGATACATTCTTGTTTCATTCCGCTACCAAAAGAATCTTCATATTTCCATAAAATACATGTATTAGCTCATGGTAAATATTAGATTGTATTTTCTTTAAAGCTTCTTTGAGCTGTTATGGGTATAATATCAGATTCCTATGACCTATTTTAAGACAAGTATGCATGTCAGTAAAAATATAAAGTGAGAAACTGTTTCCTAAAAAACTTAGAAGACAACGTAGTTTCTCAGTTGTTTGGAATATATGTATATCGAAGTTTAATATTCGTTATCTTTGCTAGAGTAATGTTACACGAACATAGTCTTGTCAATTATCACGTTTTTTTTTTTCTTAACGAAAATTACATTCCCCACGACTGCAAAGTAATGTCGATCGATATAGTTTAAATTGACATGCCAAATACATAACGGGAACTTAATGATGTCACTTAGTTGAAACAGAGTATTGTAATTAAAATAACTGAATAGCAGGAGTGTGGAAATGGTGTTGATGGATGGATACATTATATTGCAGTTAGTCTGTTTGGTTACTGCTGGCAAACAGGGGACGTGCGGGTACACACACCATATATATACAGATCTGATGGACATATAGATGGTTCAATAGGAGTTCGGATCGGTTTAAAAACCGTCAATCTTACATTATCAGGTAAACCATAGTTTTTTCGGCTTAGCATTGTCCTTTAACTTAATATAAAATAATTAGTTGGTGGTTAACTTGGTAAACGTGAAAAAGTACGTAACACTCTCTTGTTGTTTTTAAAGTTTACATACACTTTGTTACATACAAAATATCAGATCATTTGTTTTATAGGGTACATGTAATATTATAGGTATAACAATACAGTTTTAAATATATACACGTTGATAGGGACTGTTTTTGGACATGTATATACTAACATTTAATAATTATACAAATACGTTGGGTGGGGGGTACAATTAAAAAAAATGACATCATTTTTAAAAATATACGTTAAAGCCTAGTTTCCTAATATGTTTTTAAAATTGTAAAACTAATAATGTATGCAAGATGATTGCAGATTATGAGGAAGACAAGGGAGTCTGAACTCTTACAATCCCCTCCCCAACATCACCCCATGATATTCCATAAAGTATTAACAGGGTGTCTATCTCAGCGAAAACGGTTGAAACATATACGTGAACCTTTCTCCCAGGAATTGAAATTTAAATATCATGATCCGCCCAAGCTATCGTCACAGTTTTAATACACAATCATTTTCTTTGACAGGTACATTTGCAGATGAAATAAGTGGCTCATTCAATTATAATGAAGAATTACTATTAAGCGACGGTATGTAAACAATTATACATTTGATTTATCATGCAATATTAATTAGTTTTGTGTGCATTTATGGAAGAGGAAACTGGTTAACCAATCAAGATGTGAGAGTCTATAATGAATATACGTAATTGCATACGAAAGAACAATTTACTGCATTTAAAGTTAACGTACTATTGTTTTATGATCGACCTCCTGATATAGCACATATGTATTGCATGATGTTAACTTGTATGAACCAGCTACATATAGTTTGTGGTTATCAATCAAACGACGACAATAATAATGTACTAAATATAGACAGATACACTGTAATACTCAGGCAATAAAGATAATGTATGTTTGCTACTAGTTTGCCTATCCGAGTCTTCAATGTTGGGTTGGTGGGGAGAGATTGAATAAACAATATGTTAGTTGTAGCCTCAATAGTAACCGTATAAGTAGTAGATAGTCAAATTACAATTGGCTTATGAAAATATATTTCAAAAGGTCAACATTGAAAAGTTTTATGTGTGTCAACGCAATATGAGTAGAAACAATCACACTGTATGGTAGTTTATCTTGATATAGCATGCCGTACGACGTTGGTAAAAAAAGTCAGTGGGTTTTCGGTATGTACATTGAAAAGAGCATGTTTTGATATATTTTACAGTGCTAAGCCATTCATCTCAGCTGTGGGAAGCCTTGGAAAGGGGTCTCCCCCAACCGCTTCTGTCTATCTTGGAACAGTTCGATGTTGATGAAGGGAATCTCAGATATAGTAGATCCTGCTTCCTGGCAGGACATTTCGCCAATATTTTATTATGGTTGGTATTGTTTTCACATCTATAATTCATTGCCAGTTAAACGTTGGTAATCGTAGATGATAATTTGACTTTGAAAAATTCACCATTTAGTGATTGCCGATCGACCGCCACTAATAGATGACACGGACCACGCCTATTCACAGGATTGACCTGTATATATGGGTGAAGGTTAAATAAACTAACCATGATGATTAAGCATATCGAAGAGATTAGTTTTGTACAAAATGTATTCTCAGTCTAAATTTTGCATTATTTAACTTTTATGAGGTTTATGCTATTTGAGATGTCAGCTAGAAACCCATCTGGTGTTCGCCATTTTTGTGTCCATTAAATGATGGTGTTTGAGTATTGCTAGGGGTTGAAAACAAGTTAATATTTTTTGTATTTGCTTTAACATTTACACAGCGGCCAATGTGAAATAGATCAACGGACTGCAATCGAAAAGCGTTTGCATGCATTGATTCAAATTATATGTTTGTCGGGTTTTTTTTAATTCCAGGACCGCTTTTGCATTTTGGGTAACTGCAAACATCCTATTATGCAGTGTAGTGTGGTATGGTGCAGGATGCTTTACATTAACCGGTGTATGTATGATCCTGGCCTCAATTGTCTACGATATGCTGTGTCCGCAGAATCAGGTCAAGATGCCGTGTTCTGAAGGAACTCTTCAACTAAGATACGGATGGTGCTTTTGGTCAACATTAGTTTTCGGTAAGAGGTTATACACCACAGCATGGGTCCCAAATTTAATATTGCCTTGATACCGAACTCTCTCACTACGATAAGTTTAAATTGTGCTGTGTTTTAGTCGTATACGATTTTGTAAATAATCTATACTATACATACATAAGTTTTGAATCGGCAGCTGATATTTTGTTAACTTTAATAAAACTACAAAGCTAGTTTTTTTATGAATCAACTGACGTTTATGCTGCCTAACGACATAATAATTGAACCTGTTTAACTTTTTACTAATGTTATTTATTTTGTTTTAGGTATTTTAACGACCTTGATCGGAATCATATTATTCACACTTGATCAGAAGGTGCCAAAAACGTTGGCTCAGTTCTTCCTGCTTGATTCCCCTCAAGACGATATTCAGGACGAGTATAAGCAACTACACGCCTCCTCTGTACCTAGCTCTCATCACGGAACACCCAACTCTTCCATGAGACTGGTAAGTCATTTTAAGTATTTTAAGTAAACTCTTGTTTAATATCTGGCACGTCAAACGCTCCCAAATGTTCTTTGTTCAGTGTTGTTTTGTCCATATGTTCTACAAACGGTCCCATGGGACTGATAAGTCATTTCTGAGCAACTGATGCTAAACCTCTTACCTTCATTTGGGTCTCCCTGTGAATGAAAACGCAAACTTTTTTTTTATTAACTACATGATTAAGAACAAAAAGCAATGGTGGGCTTAAACCTATATGCATCCATGTGTAAATATGCACGTAGTACTTTTATCGTCATTAACAACTGTAAATATGAACAATTTTTAAAATTGCATTCATTTAAATCCAGCATAACTAGGCGTTGAAAGATGGTAATTTAAACGGCAAGTTCTATCATGTTAATGACGTCCTTAAGGTATTTCATCAGTGCGATAAGGTAATAACATAATTGTTAAAAACAATATGTAGATAAGCATTTCTGTTTTATAAATTTCAAATAGTTTTTGTTTATTTAATATAATTATTCAAGACAATGACGTCTTTTAGGTATTTAATCAATGCGGTACGGTAATAATGAAATCGTTAAAAGCAATAAATAGGTATGTTTTTTTCTGGTTTGAAACCTCCGACGCTCCCTCCATCCATTAAAACGTCCATGGCCTTCAATTTCAATTTTATCATGAATACATACACGCTAGCCTAATGCAGTACACATGTTATGTAAAGGAGCGATACGTAATGCATCTAGCTGTCCATTTTAAAGACATTACATCGTTGTCCGAAGATGTAAGAAATTAAATTGAATGCCCCCGGAAGATACTGGTCTTTGACACACATAGTCAAATAGATAATGTACATCACACATTAAATTTCTCTTTGTACTTGATACATGATATCTTAGTTTTGTTATTATAACTTTTGATACAAGGTTTACGAAAAGGGCACATGTACTATTGAAGTAAACATTTAACACTTAACCGTTTTCCATGCCAGTGTTTATATATCACGTGTGTGTCCTCTGTGCTTTCTGAAAAGGTCAAAAATATGTACTTAACTAATAAAAAGGAAACTTGTTTACGAAATGGGTTGTACGTCATATTATGCAAATCATAAAATGCCGTCGACTGCGTGTCTGCTGGTGAGACTGCAGACCGACAAAAACACACATAAGAAAATCTTCCCATAATTGTTTTAATTGAGTGTCTATTTCGTCTCTTTAGACTTAAAAAATGTATAAAACTTTACCATCACATACAGAAAGTTAATTTTATTTTATATAAGTACTTGTATATTTACATTAAGAGAAATTCAGTAACTTTAAAACTGTTTGTCATGATACATCTTACCGCATTTCAACTATAAAATTTCTGTTACATCATTCAATAATTTCACATTTCGTTCGTTTTTTGTTGTTGATCATGTTGCGTATATTTAATTAACGAATGACACTAAACTAGGAATGTTTTTCTACATATTTAATGAGTTTTCGTTAATGCACCGGAAAGGTTGATAAATTACTGTATATAATAAACAATGCAGTTAAATTCTATTTGGTATATTAACTTCAATGGAGCTTTAATTATTCAAACTTTTTTCGTTCACGTCAGACACTTTGAATTGAGATCAAAGGCATTTTGAATGATACATTTGATTCAATTTTATGCCCACCTGAATATTTTATTCCTTTCTGATATGCCTATTGATTGCGTAAGCTTTAAACATTTATGTATGAATTTCAAGTTTGTTTCCCTTTCTTTTGCAGATGTTTTACTTACTACTTCATTAGCTAGCATAAATTAGCTGTTTTGCCAAGTTTAGAAGAATTCAAATATGTTATTTATTGATGCAACGCAATTTTACAGCCTATTTAGTATGGGCGTAGTATAGCAAATATCTTTGATTATGCGCGAATACGTGGCGACTAAAGTCATAAATATCATTCGCACGACCTATACGGTCTTCTCAAGAGAATAACATTTAACGCATTCAAACTTTATCACCTATTTTTAATTAAATGCAAAATGCCACTTATTTTACAATCCATGAAATGTGTCATTCAAATGCGTATCAATCGATAGATTCAAAAGTTGACAAATAGGCTGATATTAAACGATAAAATTGTTTTCCAATATTAAAGTTAAAAGAATATGTATTTCGTTAGACAGACATACATTTTACTCTATGGAATTGACCTCTGTAATGTACTTTTAGATATGTATTAGTTATTCAATATATGTTGGTATGTGTCTAATGTACTATGATGTATTAGATAATCAATAATATATCTGTATCTAATGTACTGTTATGTATTATGTATTATTAAGAAAGACGATATTTGTTAATAATATTGGTCTACGTGTGGTCTGAATTTAACTTAATCTTCAAAGAAATGACATCTAGCACAAACACATTACGAAAAATATATCAATAATTGGGGCCCGTATGATGTCTTTGATCTAATAAGCATTTATGGTCCACGTCATTCTGAACAAAAAAAAAAGAAAACTTACTATGTGTATAAAGGAATCAGTACAATACATATATACTTTTATATACAAGTTCACATTCACTGTTATAACAAAGACTTTAGACTAGGGCTTTAATGATTTATTTGAGCGTAACATATAAAAGTTACCTTAAACATTACCATGTGAATGCACAATAAATCTTCTATATACGGCCATTTAGTCCGACCTACGAGACAATAAAACTTCTATATACGGCCATTTAGTACAACCCACGAGACAATAAAACTTCTATATACGGCCATTTAGTCCGACTCACGAGACAATGAATCTTCTATATACGACCATTTAGTCCGACCTACGAGACAATATTTCTTCTATATACGGCCATTTAGTCCGACCTGCGAGACAATAATACTTATTATCACGTTATGTTATTATAAAAAAATAAATAAACACAATATATTAATAAACTATTATTACTGTATCATATTTACATTAAAAAAAACAACATTAGAATATCAAAGAAAATTATTATTTCAATAAAGCCTATATAATTTTTATAAAAATATTAGTACAAGGCATAAAATTAGCCTAGCCAATGTTAACCGCAATAAACGTTGCATTGTCATTTATAATAGCAATATAACTGTTATCATAAAAACTAATTAAGACACTTTATATTACTTCGCTGGTAATATGTACGCACATTGCAGAATGGCGTTGTTAAGGAATATCTTAAGATATACATTATACATGTTCACGGGTCTTGGAAGACTAAAATCTTTAACGGAATTACATATATATTTGATTTAATTTTCAAATTGTATTCATTATCAACAAACATTAGCCCTTTTCGCTATTTAAATTATGAATCAAAAATAATTTGGTATGTTGTAAAGATTATATCATAATTATTATATCACGTATACAAAAATGGTTGGCGTCCTACATGTTCATATAAACATCAAAGCTGACATCTACATAAAAGTATTAGGCTACATATACTCAATTGACGGGTTTATTAGCAATTGTCAAACTTGTCAAAATTTGTCATGAAAAATGGCTACATTATCATTATACATTAGTATATTATGTATACATTATGACTGTCTAATGATAATTACATGGTGTTAACTGATGTTTTTTTATTGATAAGCATGTCTTAAAAGGGTCAAGTCCTTACATATTCACATATATCTTATAAACCATTATGAATTACGGTGTGGCAACATGGTTCAAATCATGGATGAAAAGACGTTACTTAAATAAACACACAAAACATGTACATACGGTATAAATTTGGTATTGGTCATTTATAGCTCTCCCATAATGAATCAATTTCGAAGGAAACGGCACAATAAGTACTTTGTGAAGGTAATCATAGCGTTAACTGCCTAATACCAGTTAAAACTGGATTGCCGTCGACTTCTAGAAAACGACCAAGTTTAAATACGGTATATAATAATATGTTTCAGGCGTTTGAAAGCATTAAACTGCAGGCCATGCTCTTATGGATTAACTGGCAATGCTTTTGTTTTATTTTAAGGTCAACGAGAATGCGACTGGATCGAGAACGCCAGTAAATTGGTACATTAATTACGGTCTAGACCAAAACCAAAAGGGAAATCCGGTATTTGGCGAGACGGCAGTTGACATGTCATGCGCCGGTCATGACGCCAACAACCGTGGTTTTACAAATATCCGAGAAGAAGATGAAAATGTTAGCATGCCTGGCTCTCCGGAAATGCGCCACGTGGACAATGAACATCAATCTATCGACACAGTTAACAGACTAAATGATATCTATGCAGACGTGGAACCAACTCACAGGAGAAACTCTGTAAACCCAGTTGATGCTAGTTACATTCATGATCTTAACGATCTAATAAAAACTTCGATGTAGCAACTGCGCTGTGTGAATACAGTGGTGCCATATGGCGTTTCGGCCGTTTTAAATTTGATTTAAAATGGACTTGTGTGCTTTTTTGTAAAACAAACAAAGGACACATTTATATTGTATAAAAAAAGTCTGTCGAATTCCAGCCAAATGTGCTTTCTTCTCCTTGTCGAACCATGTGTGATTATATAAACATATAGCCGTTGGACGGTTTTGGTGCTTTTATATTTCGTGTAGAGTGGGAAATTACTTGTGATGTGTGTAAAACACGCTTGCATGAAAACAGTGACATATGTGTACGCGTATTAAACGTGCAATGCTGTTGATAATAATCTGTGATTATGATAAACTTTGTGATGTTCCTGTACTTCTGTTGAAGAGTAATATTATTTTGTATATATTTATTTTTAAGTACAAATGTATTATTATATTATTTTTTTTTAATTTCAAAATTACCATATTACAGAATAACAATATAACTTTTATATCGGTTTATACAAAAAAATACATTGTAAAAGAAAAAAATATATAACAGGATGCAATATTACAACATATAGTAAAGTTGAGTTTGTATTGGTTGGTCGAAGGCTCATTTCGCATTAAGATTTAGAATTATACATAGATACACATTTAAAAAAGGACACCTGAATTAGTGATCAAATCTTTTTCGTAGATTTATATATAGATTATATATTTATTTGAAACAACGATAGTTATTTGATCCATATATGTAGTCATAGCGAGACTTCGAACGACCAGTACTGAATATATAGTGTATATTCTAGTAGTTCTTCACATTTTTATCTCAATTACAACATAGTATGTTATTAAGTATAATGTTAGATATTTTGGTAAGTAATATTGTATTTTAATATCAAACGATATGAAAATTATAATTTCAAATATTTGTACATAATTCCATTTAAGATCAGAAAGAAAAGGTTTTAATCTTTATTGTGCTTTAAACGTTTAAGTAATGGCACTGGGGGGATGGAGTTAAGCAAATGTATTAATGTATTATTATTATTATTATTATTATTATTATTATTATTATTATTATTATTATTATTATTATATGTAAGTGTAAATTATTATCTCAAACAGCAATGAGCGGTGTGTTTGGTTTCAAAAATGTGTAGTACAAAATGATGGGTGTAGTGGAAAAACAAAACTATTAATTTAATTAACTTTATTGTATTAGCCTTGTTATTGAGAACAAATATGACGTCATATGACGTGAATTCCGCCAAAACGAATCAAAATTGACCAATCTGAAAAAAATGAGGTCAATATGAACCGGAACTGGGCCAATACTACTACTTCCGGTTGGTGGAATTTAAATACGTTCATTTAATTAACTCGTGGTAAAAAAGAGGTATTGTAATGTTCAGATTGACACAACTGACGGTATCCATGCATATTTTAAACTTTAAAGTGCATTGAACCTTATTTGTTAGAATACTATCTTTCAAGTCAATATCCTAGTTCTATATATCTCATACAATCGCTATCAAAACTCAAAATACAAAAAAAATGTATTTATCTATTTATCTTTACTTACTTTAATTGATTTACTGACATAATGAAATAATTGCACATAAGTTTAATAAAGGTGTCATTGACTAGGTGATTTTATACTGGCCGAGTAATTTGTCCTCGGACAGTCACAATGGCCCTTAAACCGATACGACAACCCACGGTCCAATAAATGGCCCAATATAAAATCACTTTATTTGAATAAAAAAGGGCAACGTTACTTTTATAAACTAAGATATAATTACCGCCATGTTTGTTTTAGTTTTGCATAATTGAATTTTGTTATAAGCTGCACATACCGTTGCAGGCAGAGTGAGAATGTTCACTTGATAATATGTTTAAATGTAAATTAATGCAATTAGAACGCACTTTGTATCCGTCGAAACACAAAACATATTATTAAAGATAGCTGTTGATATTCAAGGCTAATGTATGGTTA